>JBCEWC010006514.1:0-22916 GCA_038996855.1 Solanum aculeatissimum
TGGAGATTTGGAGGAAGAAATCTATATGGAACAACCAGAAGGGTTCATGGTTCCTGGAAATGAAAAGAAGGTGTGCAAACTTGTTAAGTCATTGTATGGACTAAAACAAGCACCCAAACAATGGCATGCTAAATTTGACCAGACAATGTTGTCAAATGGTTTCAAGATTAATGAGTGTGATAAATGTGTCTACATAAAGAACACTCTAAATAAAGTTATCATTGTTTGTTTTTATGTGGATGATATGCTGATTATGAGTAACAACATTGCTAACATAAATGCTACTAAGCGTATGCTTGCTAGTAAGTTTGATATGAAAAACCTAGGAGTTGCTGACTTGATATTATGGATTAAGATTCACAAAACTCCTTAAGGTCTATCATTGTCTCAATCTCATTATATCAGAATGGTACTAGAAAAATTCAAGTACTTGAACTACAAAACTACAAAAACCCCAATTGATCTGAACCTTGATCTCTCTAAGAATAAAGGTGAAAGTCAATCTCAATTGGATTATGCAAGAGTTTTGGGAAGTTTGATGTACATCATGAATTGTACGCGACCATACATAGTTTGTGCTCTAAGTAAATTGAGTCGGTACACAAGTAATCCCAACCAAAACTATTGGATGGCAATGAAACGTGTTTTGGGGTATTTATAACACACTCAAACCTTTGCTTTGCATTATAACAAGTATCCTGCAGTTGTTGAAGGTTATAGTGATGCAAACTGGATTACGGGGTCAACTGAAACTAAGTCCACAAGCGGATATGTCTTTGCTATTGGTGGAGGAGCCATATCATGGAAGTCATCCAAACAAACATGTATATCTCGATCTACAATGGAGGCTGAATTCATAGCCTTAGACAAGGCTGGTGAAAAAGATGAATGGCTCCAAAATTTCCTAGAAGACATTCCATTTTGGCCTAAACCAATGGCTCCTATATGCATACATTGTGATAGCCAAACAACTATAGGAAGAGCTGGGAACGTTATGTATAACGGTAAGTCTCGTCACATACGCTGAAGACACAATACCGTTAGACAACTACTCTCTAGTGGAATTATCACAATTGACTATGTTAAGTCAAAGGATAATGTGTCGGATCCATTTACAAAAGGCCTAACTAGAGAGGGAGTTGAGAGATCATCAAAGGGAATGGGACTATGGCCGAGGACAAATCATCATGGCGGTAACTCTACCTAGAAGACTAGAGATCCCAAGATCTAGATTCAAGGAGATCAAAAAAAGTCATTGATGACTGTTCAACATTGTCACGACTATGATAAGGTCCATTCTCATGATGAGACAATGTTCAAAAATAAGGATAAGGTAATATGACCTTTTAATGGTTTATAAGTTTGATATAGGGTATATCAAATAGTGTATCTATAGGATAACACATCTAGAAACCACCTATGTAAGTGTGAAGTGTAATTCGTTTCAAGGAGAATCTTGTAAGGCCAGTTCTCTATGCACTTATCAACCAGGAAGTGTTCATGGATGAAACGAATAAAACAATGAGAACCAAAACCAGTTAAAGGGTTAGTTGTGTGACTTATGTTGTCTGGGTATATGACAAAGGTCGACGGTTCAAAGATATCACATCTACCGATTGACTGAGTGTATCCGATATATGCTCACTATGAAAAGTTCAAAGGGAAACCTACTTATCCAGATACAATTAACTCTTGTTTATGGATCACACATGTGTTTCATGCATATGTTTTAAACAATGGTCATTCCCCATTCATGTGGGGGATTGTTGGGTCTAAGTAAAGTGTGAATTGGAAAATGGAGAAGGAAAGACAAAGGAAAAATATGGGAGAACCAATGAAGGGAGATGAAGAGTTATTTAAGAAAAATGAATAGTCATTTCTCCCTAATCTAAAAATAAAGGAAAAATGGGATCCTTATATTAGGAAACGCTTCCTCTAACTCTTCAAGAGTCAAGTAAAGGGGACCCCCTCGCGCCGTCGTCATCGTCACTCGGCTCGACTTCGGCTACGGCTACGGCTATGGCTACGGCTATGGCTACGGCTTAGGATGTGATTGATTGATATATTTTTTGGACAAAATTTATTTAATCAATCTTTCTTTTCTTGATATTTGCCTAAAGGTTGTCATAACAGACACTTCATTTCCAAGAGGCACCATGTCTGTTCAGAACAGATGTATCTGTTTGAACAGGCACATTCACACCCAATTCTCCCTATAAATGGAGATCCATTCTGTGTTTTTTAGACATCGAAATTTTCTCTTCTTCTGCATATATTTTCTTACTAAATTTGAGTCTGTGTGAAGCCATTTCTGGTTCTTGAGTTCGTTGAAAATTATAGAGTTTGAGGTACCGCTATTCTGTAATTGTAAATCTATTTTATCCTGGGAATAAGTAATCCACAAACCTCGGGTACAGTGAGGGGATTAAATTCCTTTAGGACACACAGTGAATTCTGTGGACTCAGATTCTTAAACGTTTTTCTTATTCTGTCTTTTCCATTTCAAGTTCCATACGGAGATAGCAAATCTCAACACAGTAGTCACCCTATTTAAGTCTAAAGGATCCAATCACCTTATAGACAAATTGCATATTATGTGTCAATGTGGTCATGATAAGAAGCTCAAGTCTAATTATGTCAAATGGAATTTAGAAATTTTATTTATTGTCTGTTCTTGGTCTAACTCTAAACTCCAAATGATATGAACAAGGCTTGGATTCATTATCATGAATCACTTGCTTGTCGTATTAGGCCCACATCTGGTTTAAGAAGTCTCTTACATTTTAGGGCGGTTATTTTTAAACTATGTGTTATTTGTTGTTATTGTTCTAACCCTTGACAAGGTTTTATTAGTTTTGCTTTTCCTTTACCCATTGTTGATCTATACACTATGGCCTACCACACACGATCAAAAGAGACTCCTCTTTCTTCTTCAAGTCTGAAGCGCAAAGGAAAGAGAAAAATGATGACTACCAATATTATAAAAAAAGTTGAGACTGCTGACAACAAACATTCTTCAAATGATTTGATGCTAAGATTGGAATAGAAAATTATGAAATTAGAAGAAGAATTTGTTGGTATGCGCAGTTGGGCCTAGTTGCCATCCAACTCAAGGATCCCGTGCTTGGTATTTCGGATAATTCATCTCCAAGTCATTAGTTGGCATGACGAAAGTCAATAAAGCAATCTCCAATAAAGGCTCAGATTTATGATTGTAAAGAAATGCTCTATTATTTATGCTCTTTCACTCTATAGCTGAAACTACGTCGGACCTGATTCCCGTTTAAGAGGGATACGTACGCGCTCCTATGGAGTTCAGTCTTTTCATAATAAAATCTTATTTCCCTTTTGTTCATGGACTGGGGTAGAATTTTGAGAGGATCTCAAAAATTCTTCTAAAACAAGCATATTCCTTATCAGACAAGTAACTAGGGAGGAATTTTTAAGAGGATCTCAAAAATTCTTTTAGAAGCGTTTTCTACAAACTGGGGTAGAAATTTTTGTGTGGTTCTAAAAAATTTCAATAAAACTGAATTCAGAACTGAAGACTAACCTCTAAGTCGAATCAAAATGAAAGGCTGGATATCAACGACAAGTGGAACATACTAGTCATGGCGAAGGAACAAATCAACCTTCCCCCTTTATAAACTGATAATTTTTCTTTGAATGCAGAAAGGACAGGTGTATATCTCAACATCGCTCGGACGATCGTCATTTCAGTAAGAAATAATATTACTCTACGATTTTTATTGCATGTACTCGAAAATTGCATTATATTATTTTGGTCTGAAAATTAAATGTACTCGAAAATTGCATTACATTATTTTGATTCAAAAATTGCATGTGCTCAAAAATTGCATTACACTATTTTGATTCGAAAATTGAATGTGCTCGAAAAGTTACATTACGCTATTTTTATCCAAAAATTGCATGTGGCCAAAAAATTGTGTTGCATTATTTTGGTCCGAAAATTGTATGTGCTCAAAAATTGCATTACATTACTTTGGCCTGAAAATTGCACGTGCTTGAAAATTGCATTACCCATTCTAGCTCGAAAATTGCATTGCAAGTGCCCAAAAAATTGTATTACACTGTTTTGATCCAAAAATTGCATGTGCCCAAAAATATTGCATTACATTGTTCTGGCCCAAAAATTGCATTACATTGTTCTGGCCCAAAAATTGCATTACATTGTTTTGGCCCAAAAATTGCATGTGCTCGAAAATCACATTACATTATTTTGGCCCGAGAAAATTTTGCATAAAGCCTGAAAATTATATTTGCATTGGCCCAAAAAAAATGCATGACATACAATACCCCTGAGGCGTCATAGTCCAAAGACACTATATTTCATAGTCGAAGAACATCATTTCATGGCCTGAGAATTTAATTACCACAGTCCTAAGGCGTCATGGTCCAAAGACATCATTTTCATGACATAAGTACATCGTTTCATGACCTAAGGATTTAATTTGTGTTTATCATGATTCGAAGGTGTCATCGTCCAAAGACATCATTTTTCATGGCCTAGGAACATCATATCATGACATGAGAATATAATTAGCATGACTCAAGACGTCATCCTTATCGTCTTATGACAAACTTCTTGGTATAAGTGGGAACTTACATCATGTTTATAAATTATTTCACTACTTAATATGCACGCTCTAAAATTCATTTAGTATTTTTAAAGTTGCAGATTGCAGGATTCGTGGATTTTGATACATTTCACCATTCGCCTCAAAGATATGCCTTTCATTTTATTCTAACCGCAAAAAATTCTTTGCTTTTCTTTCACACCATCTTTACTATCTCCCTGAATCAGTTTCTATTTTTCACACTATTCATGCTACCTTTTATATCGATCCTTCCAACTCAAGTCGCTATCCTTCTATTTCAAGATCCGCACCCGTTAATTTCATCTTTAGGAATTTCCTTCGTTCCAAAATCCAGAACTACACACGGCCTGATTCTTGTATAACTAGAGATATGTAGGCGACTTGAAAATCAAAATCTCGACCGTAATATTTTCACAATCCCTTTTTGTTCTATTTGGTCCCTCCGATAATATTTTAATCGAACAAAATTGGCTACTCCATCAACTTTCTTTGCTCGACAATTTATCCTTCATTCTCGAGAAAAGAAGGGGCAGACGTTGACACTCAATTTTAACCAACTTATAACCCATTTTAGGTTGCCTTTTGATTAAAATAGGTATTTTTAGAACTTTTCAAATAAATGAGTTTATTTTTTAATTTTATCCAAATAATTACGTATTTTTAATATATTTTTAAAACTTTAAAAATTCATTCATTAATTATTTTGCCATTTTTAAATTACTTTTTATATTATTATTATTATTATTAATAATATTAGTAGTATTACTTTTATTATAATAAGAATAATAATTTTAGTGACAATAATAATAGCAGTGATATATATTATTATTTTACTTATTACCTATTTTTAATATTATTATTAGTATCGTATTTTAAATGCATTATATATATATATATATATATATGTTATTTTATTATTTTTAATTTAAAATAATAATTTCAATTTATTCAAATATTTTTTTACATAACAAACTTTAGTGTATATTACACATTTTCTTTACATAAATTAATTATTTTAAAATATTGTATAAATTTGTATGTTATAATTATTAATTAGATGACAATTTATTCAATTTCATCCCAATTTATTTAATTTATAACCTTTTTAATCCAATTCATTTTAATTCTAATCCATTTCTTTAGCTAAATTCCTTACAATTTCTTTCAATTTTAGCCTAAAGTGGATCAATTTTTGGCTCAATTTTTAATCTCAAACTAATTTCATTTCAATTAAATCCAGATACCCATTTTTAAAATCAGATCCGACCCATTATTATCACAATCGATCGTAGTCGTTCATCAAAATTTCATCCAACGTTCCAAACTAATCCCAATTTATATTCCTTTTTTCAATTCCCTTACCCCCAAAATCCCAAATAAAAACTTTTTTTTCATTTTCACCTCCATAGCCGACACCATTTTCTCTCCCATCATCTTCTTCACCTGCTCACCACAATTGGCGTCACGCCACCAAAATGACCCCTTTCCTCCTCGCCGACGACCTTCCTCCACCGACGTCTCCCTCTTCTCCTCTCCCCCGTCGACCCCAACTCCAAAAACAATCACCCTTAACCCTTTTGTTCAGCCCCGCGATAGCCACCAAAGGATCCCTCATCGGCGAATGTTTTCGCCAAAAGAATGGATCCTAGCGACCCTTTCCAACCAGCTGTACCTTCACACCACTTACCCCATCGACAACCTTCGTTCTTGCAGGGAAATAACCACTCTGGTCAGCTGCCTCCTTGCCGACGAAAACCCCAACCAACGTGGCCTCTTTATCCTCCTATGCCGCTCTTTTTCGGAGAAGACCTCCGACGAAATCTCCTCCAAATAGCCCCGTCCAAATGAGATCCTTAACTCCTTTCTCCTCTACCATGCAGTCTCAAAATTCACCAGAAAATGGACAACTCTGGTCAGAGGACCAAAACTTCAGTCAAGGATGGTTCGATTACGGTTTAGGATGCATTGCCGACTCGGTTTGACTTCACCTCTTGTCTGAACCTAAAATTGTTGATTGTGTTTGGCATTTTTATTATTTGGTCTCTTGGTTGTGGATTTTCTGATGTAGTTCATGAATTTTATTTGATTTTAGATTACAAGATTTTTCTGGCTAATTTAGATGTCAATTTGCCTAAAGATATTTATTGCCGTTAATTATGAAAAAATAAATAAAAATTGATGAATTGATGAAAATGTATTCAATTTTTTTTTGAATTTTTTCACTCCCTTTATTTAGATTTTCAGCAATTAAAAGATTAATTTAATAATTTTAAATAACTTGATTTTTTCGGTTCAAATGGAAAGAGAGATTGCTTGATAGAATCCTTTTTACCTTACATATATTTTACTTGATTATTTTTGGTAAAATCAAATCAGATTGCGTATTTGATTGAGTTATTGGTTATTTGTTAAAATGTTGAATTGACATTGGTGGTGCTGTAATTTCTTTTAGAGATTCTTACTTGGTTATTTTTGGTAAACATAATCAAATCAACCTTAATTATTTTGTATTCTCTTTTTTACGGTAAATTGTAATTTGAGTTATTGATTTTCTTGCCTTTTCCATTGTTTCTTTCTACTGTATGAACCATCACACAGACTTTCATATCTACTAAGACTGTTCACGAGATACACTTCACTTTTTTTAATATGAGATGAGATACTCTACAAGACATTTCACAGAGACACAAAAAATTTTCCTTCTTTTCTCTTATATTCTCTAGCCTACTCTTTCAAAATTAATTAATGAAGGAGTTGCTGACAAGCCTTGTTCAAATTTAATGTTTTGATTATTGGTTAGTTTTCACCTTTTCATGTATTAAATATATTCTTGATTGTTTTGTTTCAATCTTCTAATTATTATATGTGTATATTTTATTATGGGTATGGCTAGTTCTTTTTAGTGTTGCAGATTTTATTTTCAAAGACGTGAAGAGTCGTCTGGGAACGGGGATGAATTTGAAAAATCATGAAGATTTTACTTTTCTTGTATTTTATTTAAGAAAAAAAAGGGAGAGTTGTATTGATGTGATAAATATAGTAAAATTGGGGATTTAGTTAAAAGGTGGGAGGGGATTACGTGCTAACTATTTTTTTTTGTTTTGTTATCTATCTGTTCTTGCTTGATTTGTTTTGGTGTTAGGCAATCTTAAGTTAGGATTTAAATTTTTAAGTCATGTGTGCATTAATTGGTTTAGGGGTGGATAGTATTAAATCAAGTATGTTTTAACAATTTGAATACATTTTAAAGATATTTTATAGATACCATGCCTATAGGTCTCATAAATTTTATTTTTCTTTGTTTCAAATATATCAAAATATGTGTTTTACATGTCATGCCTATAGGAATTATGTTATTGATTGCTCTAATATGTGAATAATTTAAAAATCATGTTTATATTCACATATTTGCAATCATCTTGGCCTAGAAAACTTGTTTATAGGGTCTCTCTTCTCTAAGTCTATGTTATGCATGTTAGATACCATGTCTATTGATTTTACAAGTTCTCTTTTTTTGTGTTTCAAGCATGTCAAAAAAAGTGTGTTTTAGATATCTTGCTTATAGTTTTTTAAACTTATTTTCTTTGTTTCAAACATGTTTAAAAGTATGTGTCTTAGATATCATGTCCATAAGTTCAAATAATTTTTATATTATTAGAAATCATGCTTTAGATTTAAATAAATTTTTTCATAATATCATTAGAAATCATGCAGGTTTAAATAAAATTTTCAAAATATAATGAGACTAGAAATCATACTCTTAGGTTGTTAATAATATATTAAGTGTCTATAAATCATGCATATAGGATTTAATCAATTTTTACAATAGAAATCTTGCCTTTAGGATTTTAGTATTTTTCACATGTTAGAAATCATGTCTTCAGTATATATATTTAATATTTTTATGTTAGAAATCATGCATATAGAATTTTTATTTTTATTCGAATGTCTTTAACAAATTCTTTTTAACACACAAAAAATATTTTTTTGTTATCTTAATAAATATTTTTAATATAATATTTTTTAGATTCAAAATCTTCTATTAAGCTTTAATATTGTTATGCACACACAATAAATCTAGTGAAGATTCACTTCTTGTTTGTATTTTCAAGTATGCTAAATAATCTGTTTGGAGGCGTATTTGAGATTTTATGTACTAACTGTTTGTATTATTTGTTTTGTATTGACGCGAGTCTAATAGGAGCCCTACATTCTTTTCAAGTCTAGAACCTCCAAGAAATAGAAGTTACATGCCTCTTGAATCATATGAAGGGATGATAGGGCACTTTAGGTATTAACTAGAATTTTTCATTTTTCTTTAGTGTGCTTTTAGGTTAAAAATAAATCAACCTAGGAGGGGTAGGGGTAAATAAGACCCTCGGAAAGGATGATCTAAACTCGAGCTTAATAGGATGGAACTTTTGTTTTCGTCCTTTGGCTTATAAGCCATGCGAGCTAAACGACAAAAGCTAATTTTGTCTTTCGAAATGAAAGCCGACTAACTGATCTGATTGGTATAAATCGATTAGTCCTTTTTTAAAAAAAATATTTTTCTCATTGTGTTTCTCTCAAGTGCTTGGGGTAGTTAGATCTTATCCGTCAATTTTTTTTCCTCCTATTTGTTTAAATTCTCTTTTGTATCACTTGGGCATTTTCTTAAAATAAGAGAACATATTTGCAAAATCCCCACAAAAATTGCTAGATATGGTCGAGATCTGCATTTGCAGACCTCGAAGGGTGCCTAATACCTTCCTTCGAGGTAACTTGAACCCTTACCTGTTTTCTAGTTGAACTAGACCCTTAGATTTTAGTTAATAAGTTAGAATGATGTCCTAATGTACATCAAAACATTAGGTGACAACTCTTCTTCAAAATTTTCAAAATTCTAAAAGAGTCTTGTCGCGACGTCGTCTACGTTCCTGTCCTTTCGCGAGAAAAAAATGGGGCGCAACAGTAAGTGATAAAGGAAAAATATATTTTATCTAAAAAAGAGGGCAAAGTAGAATATTAATTTTTTGCGTTTAAAAAAAGAGGACAAAAGTTCTTATTAGAAGTGGAATAGTAAATTTTTTAAAAAAGTTGAAGGATATAAGAATTGTCAAAAGGAAAAAAAAAACTTTGAAAGTCAACATATTTTATTGGGAATAGGAAAAGATAAGTTGGGACTTGGTAATAAGGAAAAAAAAAAGATTTGTGGGAATAATGAAAAAAAGATGGCAGCTGATGGTGCTGCCAGTTGGATTCTATCCGTCATCTAACAACTTGCTTTGAGCCTTAGGAAGGCAACAAGAACCAAAGATCCCACGGGATTTTTTGTTCACTAGGTACTTATCTTTATATTTATACAATTTTTTCATATTTTCTATATAAATACACAAAATAAAATTTGGGGTCAATGGGTACTCGAGCACCCGACATGCTCCACGTAAATTCACCCCTGTATATAAACGAAGTGATTATGTTGAATTGACCGCACAAGATTCCAATGTACACGAGTTTGAACTTTGGGTTCAAGTGTTACATGGTATTATACTAAGGAGGTATTTAAATTTTATTTTTTTTATTTTAAAGACCCTTGTGGTGGGTCAGGGGCTAAGCAATACCCTCCAGGCTTTAACATAAATAAATAAAAGAAAGTGCATGGAGGGGGGCATCAACCTTACCTCCTCCCTAAGATGGTACACTAAGGCCAACCTACTAGGATCAACCACTAGTCCCCATTTCTAATGAAGCAAACCAAGAAAAATATCCTAAGAGAGGACTCCTCTCTTTTACAATTAATCTAGGAAAGCAGTAAACAAGGGAGACTCTCCCCTTACATAAGTAAAAGAAAAATAAAAAGATTAGGCCTAATCCTATTCACTATCTTCTTTGACAGCTTCTTGGATCATCTTCTTTTCTAGGAGATCTCCTGAAAATGTTATGTCCTTTGACTTTTCAAGGTGATTTTTTCATTCTTTTCATCTTCCTTCTTCTGAAGTTGATTATCTGCATCTTGTCTATCATGAGGTATGCTTTGGTTTCTCTTGGGATCTGATTAATATCATGGTACACCTGTGAATTAGTTATCTTCTGATTGTGTTTAGCTAGGGAGTCAGCCACCTGGTTGGCTTCTCTAAGAATATGTTGATATTTGAATTCATGAATTTGATCCCTATAATATTGTAGCTTTGCTTAACCCATTCAGGATCCTCCACGGAGGGGTTGTAGAATAATTTATCCATGTATCCACCTCCAACTGTACTTTGTTATACCCCATTTGAACAAACCATCTTAATCCTATAATTATATTGCTGCCTCTATTTCTGCTTGCTGGTTGGTTCCCTGTCCCAAGGGGTAGGTATATGCAATGATAAGGTTCCCATGTTTATCTCTCACAATGCACCCTGCACCTATTTTCCCTGGGTTACCTATAGAACTGCCATCTGTATTCAATTTCACCCATTGATCAACTGGTTTAGTCCACTGTACTGGAGTAATTCTGGTTTCATGGTAGCATCTCTCAATATGAATGGTTAATTCTTTCCATCCATATGGCCAATCTATGTAGGGGAAGACCTTCCTCATAAGCATAGAGATGTCTCTGGCCACCATATATTTGACCTTAGCTAAATTAAGACTTGTCCCATCATATTTGGCTGAGCATCTATTCCTCCATAAGTTCCAGCAAATGAAAATTGAGGTAGCCTGCAGCACCAATCTATGAGCCTCATTAGTATATTTAGCTTCCCACCACTTCCTCACATACTGTCTTGGAGGGCTCAAGTCTGTGTTAATGCTCAGGAAGCCTGCAAAGTACCCCCAAATTCTTCTGGAAAAGGTACCATTCAGGAAAATATGATCAATGGTATCCCATCCAAGATTGGAGCAACAATAGCATTGGTTGGGATCATATCCAAAACTGATCAGCTTTTCATTTGTAGGTAGTTTACCTTTCATGGCCCTCCAAAGCAGAAAGGAGCACTTGAAGGGTATAGTCTTATTCCAAGTATACTTGTTGATGTTGTTCTGCTCCCTTTTCTCCCTTATCAAATTTCAGGCTGAGGAGGTTGAAAATTCCCCATTAGTATTGAGCTTCCAGATAGGTTTATCAGGTATGCCATTGAGAACCTGGATTGGGGTATTTAGGATGGCCTCAATATATTGGTGAGGGGCAGTATCCATAATCCTCTCCTGATCCCAGTGCCCATTCTGAATAAACTTAGCCACCTTTGTGTTTTTCAATCTGCAGCTAACCTCATTGAAGTGAGCCAGTGGACCTACTTCTAGCCAGTCATCCCACCAAAAATAACAATTCTCAGAGTACACCTTCCATTGAATATGAGGTTCAACTAGATGCTTGTTGTACATCATGTGTTTCCATATTAGAGAATCCTTTTTGTTCCCTTTTTTGGTCAAGGGATTGGCTCTTTGGCAGTATTTAGCTCTCAAAAACTCAGTCCAAAGGGAACTTTTGGTTCTAAAGTTCCACCAATGCTTAACTTGGAAGGCTTTGCAGACATCTGCAATGTTCCTAAAACCAATTCCCCCTTCTATCAGGGGAAAGCTAAGGTTTTTCCAAGAAGCCCAATGATACTTCCTTTTTTGGTCCAATCTTCCCCAGAAGAAGTCTGCTGAGAGACTCTGAATCTGCTTTAGGGTGGTGGAAGGGAGGGATATAACCGACAAAAGATAGATAGGCAAGGATTGTAATACATGTTTGATAAGAGTTGCTTTACCCCCATAGCTCAGAATCTTAGACTGCCATCCAAAAATTCTGTTGATCACCTTGGACACCATATGAGAAAAGTATGTGATCCTCTGCCTGCCAATGTACAAGGGGCATCCCAAATAAGTGATAGGGTCTTTTTTCTGGCTGAAGTCAGTGATCTCAGTCACTCTACCACAGATCATCTATTCAGTGTTAGAAGGAACCATGAAGTGGCTTTTGCTTTTATTCACCATTTGTCCAGAGACCTTTTCATAAGATGATAGGACCTGCCTAACCAAGGTTAGGGAGCTTATACTGCCTGAAGTGAAAAGGATAATATCATCAGCAAAGCTTAGATGATTAATTTGAGGTCCTCTTTTTTCCATGTAGAAACCTTGAAAGTCAGGATGATTGTTGAGCCTGTTCATCATCCTAGAGAGAACCTCAACACCCAAAATAAACAGGGTAGGTGAGAGAGGATCTCCTTGTTTAAGGCCCCTTGTTGAGTGGAAAAAGTCATACCTGGCACCGTTGATAAGGATGGAGTACTAGTTATTAGCCATAATCCTCCATGTCATGTCAATAAACTGTTCCCCAAAACCCATCTTCCTCATGACAATACAAATATAGGACCAAGATGCCCTTTCATAGGCCTTAGCTGTATCAAGTTTAATAACCACATTCCGCCCCTCAACAGGCTTCTTAATATGGTGTATGATCTCCTGGGCTAACATGATATTCTCATAAATACTCCTCCCTTTAATGAATCCTGATTGGTTCCTAGAAATGAGATTGGGAAGAATAGAGGCCAATCTTAAGGATAGGATCTTGGAGAAAATCTTGCAGATGCAGTTATTGAGACTAATAGGTCTATATTCAGGAGGTGTTTGAATTCGCTTTTTTTAAGTGACTTTTATATTAAAAGTTAAAAGCCATAAGTTGGAGATCCCTACTATTGACTCTTTTTTGTAAAAAAAAATAATCTTTTTAGCATTAAAAAAGTACTTAAAAGTCAAAATTCAAAAAAAAAAAACAAATCCAAACACCTACTAAATGCATCAAAGTTTATGCTTGAAATGCTCTTTTCCTAATTACATCATTAAACTGTTTAAAAATATTAAATTACCACTAATCAATTCGGCTTAAACATTCTGAATTATAAAGGAACAAAAGATAATTTAAGCAACTTTTTTTTCCATACCACTATCGATCAACAATTAGTTTTTGACTAATCTTTTTAAGGGTGTTTATAAGTGTATTTTTAAAAGTTAAATTACCTTTTCAATTTTTAAAAAATAACTTTTGCTATTTTTTTAAAGTACTTTTTTTTTTCTTCTCAAAACTTGACCAAACACATCACTTTCTTAAAGATAAATACTTCTTTTTAAAAAAGATATTTTAGCTGACATTCGACTATGTGGAACTCCAAATACTGCATATATATATATATATATATATAACTTTGATATTTGAAGACACAAAATCTAGTCGTGATTTTTTGGAGAAAAGCCTCACATAATGCAGGTGGAAGTTCTGCATCCATAATTATTTTTTAAATGATGATAGATCCCAGTCAACTATTTGAGTTAGACAGTCATTGGCACATTTAAGTATAGGCAGTTTGACTCATCAAATTTTATTTTCCAGCATTGAGTTGGAGTAACATTCATAGACGCGGATGTGACATAGTTTTTAGAGGTTCAACTAAATATTGAATACCGCTCAATATAATTGCAAACATAACTAGATATTACTAGTCTTGTTGTATGCATTTTGAGAGTGATCAAAGCGTGTATCTTGTTTGATAATGAACATTATAGAGAAAAATTAAATTTAATTATTTATAAAAAGATAAATAACTCAGTATAAAAGTAATTTTGATCAATTATTTATTTATAAAAAGTTTTATATATAGAGATTCTATCACTAATTAGAACCTATGGTAAATTATAATTTTTTTAGTGGCTGCACGTTTAATATCTCAGATGGTAACTCAACTATTAACTTTTTTCACAGAAAGTCACTCAATTTTCCTTTTTAACCTCAAAATCCCCCAACTAAAAATTTCTTTCACAAAAAGTCACTTAACTATAAGTTCTTTTCACAAAAAGTCACTTAACTTTGTTTTATAACTCAAAAGTCATTTAACTTTGTTTTGTAACTCAAAAGTCACTTAACTATTGTTATGTTACTTAAAAAGTCAGTTAAGTGACTTTTGAGTTATAAAATAAAGCTGAGTGACTTTTTGTGAAAAAACAAACTTATAATTAAGTGACTTTCTGTGAAAGAAATCCTTAGTTGAATGACTTTGAAATAAAAAAAGAAAGTTGAGTGACTTTCTATGAAAAGAACTAATAGTTGAGTGACTTTTTGCGAAAATAATTAATAGTTGAGTGACTACCTGTGATATTAACTCGAGGAAGAAGTAGAAGTCTGTCAAATAAAGAATATTTAGAAGTCTTTCATGGCTAGAAGTTTTTATTTTATCACTTCTTTTCATATATTTTAAAAGTCATATTATAAATATAATAAATAAGAATTTAAAGAAAATTGTGAAAAAATGATTTATCTAAAGCAGAGTTTTTTAATGAAGGGTAAAAAATTCAAACAACATTTCTAAGGGGTTTCACACTTTTAATATAGTATGGATGGATAAATTTAAGGGAAAGTGATTAAGAATACCTCTAATCTATTGAAATGGTTCAAAATACCTTCCACTAATTAGTTAGTTAATTTATCTTTTGGAACAAATACATTAATTAACTAATTAATAAAAAAAATTAATTCAATTAAATTGAGATTGAGAGTATTTTTAGATCAAAACGTGAAAAGAAGAGTATTTTTAAACCAGAAACAAAGATAAAAGATATTTTTAGACCAAAAGATGAAAACATAATTTTTTAAATAGAAGTATTCTTAGCTTTTTTCCCTAAATTTAATAAAATAATAATTGAACTCATCAAAATATAATTTTGAATTCGCCTTAAAAAAAAAAAAACTGAAAATGTGGACTTAAAAAGACTAATCAAAGTACTTGGAAAAGATCAGCTAGGCTACAAAAGAACCAAAAAACTAATAAAAAATCGTCAATTAGTTGAAGACACTGACTCCAGAAATTCAGAATAGCCAGTTAGCCACGGTACGTGCACGAGGAGAACAGTGTGGGCATTAATATTTCTCTTCGACTTAACGCTTTCTCATTATTCAATAAAAAAATAAACAAGTCTTTGAGTATTCAGTCCGTCCCAATATAGGTGATACTCTTTTCTTTTAAACCAGCTTTAAAAAAATAATAATTTATATATAAAAATAATTATTTTTTTTTAAAATAATCATTATTTATTCTATGACTTCTAAATAAATAAGAAGTTTCAAGTTTTTATCTATTTCTTAAATTTCATGCTTGGTTCAATTCTTCACATAGAAAATAATAGTTTTTAAATTTTAAACATTTCATTTTATCATTAATAAAATAATGTATAGTTATAAAAAATTTTATTGACTTATTATAAATCACAAATGTTGAAAAATTTATTTGCTTACCCTTAAAATTGGTGTCAACAAAAATATCTTTATATAAATTTAGTAATTAATTAGAGAGAAGATGAAGTGGTCAGAAAGGGAGACACTAGAGTCAAGAGTTAATAAAGCTGGGATATTATTATAATGTATAAATCAAGGTCAATTTTCAAAGGTTGAATATTGAAAAATATATGCTTCTTAATGTAATCTAATTCTGATGTTTATATCATTTTTAGCAATTTAACTGCCTCCCTTTGAATTCTATCATCTCTTGTCTATGACATTTCTCAACTTTATTAATTTTCAATGTATAAGAAAACTTATAATGTTGGAGACTTTTCACCAAAATCATCACTTCCACTTAAATAATGCTATAAAAATTACAAGAAAGAAGAACACAGTACTGAGTGGAGTCTACATAATTATTAGAATGCATGCATCTGTAGACTACATATCTTTCAATTGAAGAAAGAAATCAAAGTAGAAGAGTTTTGTTATTTAATTAGTGATAAATCACCTTACAATTTGACAAGTGGCGGAGTTAAAATTTTCTTTAAGGGACTTCAAAATTTTAATCAGTATACACACAAACTAGTCGAGGGATTCAACATCTATTATATATAAATAAAAAATAATATTTTTTACTATATATAAATACTACAATTTTTTGCTGAAAGAGGTTCGGATGAACCCCTAAACACAAAGTGGCTCCACCACTGAATACTATATGTGTGAAATATTATTTAAATAAAATCTCAGGAGTTTTCTTGTTCCATAATTCTATGGAGTAAATGAGTCTCAAATAAATATCGTTATCATATCTATTAAATCTCTTTATATGTTGAATAATTATATACACTCTAAACTAATTACATAATCATTCATCTGATAGAATTTATTTTTAATTTTACTAACTAATTAAAAATGTGTTGGTAAATTACTGAGAAATTAATTTTTGTTGGTAAACTTGCCAACAACTATTCAATCGGTTGAAATTTTGTATCAACAAATTTAAAAATCTAGTTTGTAAATTATTAACATGTTAGAAACAATTGATAACATACCAATCGATTTTTAGTCTGTTGGTAAAATTTACCAACATATCCATCTCTAGTTGGTAATATTACATGTGAATGATAAATCAGTTAATAATTAACACCAATTAGGATTAAATTTGTTGGTGAATTACTGTATTACCAACTGTTATTGGAATAGTTGGTAAATTTACAAATCGAGAGGTTAAATTGATTGGTAAATTATCAGTTGTTACTAAAACAGATAGTAAATTTAATGATGAATGCTAAATCAATTTATATTATTTGTTAAATTTAATTTTTAATGGTAAATTTAATTATGAATTGTTATTTTTTGATGAATCAAATATTTAGTGGTAAATTCATTTTTATTTATATATGTTTAATTTAATTTGTTCAGTATTACGTTCACGAATAATGTTATTAATTTTCTCATCTCAAATGATTATTATGATTCTTTCTTAATTCTTTTTTAAAAGAAAAAGAAGGATATTTAAAGTAGAAAAATTCATTCGTTATTCTTTTTATTACTTACAAATATGTACAGTCCAATCATGTACATATTAGTATTGTACTAATTATGATACGTAAATATTATTAGTTTAACAGTTATTCAGATTCAAAGTTTCTATAGATCTTCGTTATAAGGCTTATCTCAAAATTCGTGTCACGATCTAAAAATGAGCGTGATGACACTCGTCTTATCCCACCAAGACAAGTCAACCAAAAATTCAATTACAACGATAAAGTGCGGAAGAAATAATTAAAAACAAAGATTTAACTGCGGATAATAAGTCAATTAAAAACCTCCAAAACCTGATTGTCACGTGCACAAGCCTCTAATGTGTTACAATAGATTTGAAAGAAAAATACAAGTCTCAAATGATGTTGTCTCAAAGTAGAACAAGATCATAAATAGGAGGATGAGGCTCGCTGAGATGACAAATATCTACCTCACTAATCTCCACAGAAAGACTTGGATAAAAAGAGAAGAGAGAGTATCACAAAGATTCGAGCGCATAATCTACAAAAATGTAGAAGCAAGGGGTAAGTACGACCACACGGTACCCAGCAAGTCAACTAACAAAACAAAGCAAGTCCAATAGAATACACAAACTCCTTTCATCCCAACCGACCTCCATAACTATAACCTGCACAGAAAATCAGCCCAACCCAACAACACATAAAGTTTTTTACAATATCACAATTCCAAATCACAAGCCACAACTCACAAGTGATAACACAATCAATCACAGGAATAACATCATGCCACACAAGAATATACAAGGATGAGATGCAATGTTTATGCAATAATCGCTGGCAATAACCTCGACATCACAATATCACTAGCAAAGATCTCAGTATCACAATATCGTCGGTAATGACCTCGGCATCACAATATCGCCGACAATGACCTCGGCATCACAATATCACCGACAATGACCTCGACATCACAATATCACCAGCAACGACCTCGACATCACAATATCACTAGCAAAGATCTCAGTATCATAATATCGTCAGCAATGATCTCGACATCACATCTCGACCGGTAAAGACCTCGACCCCAATTTTCACTATCTCACTCATATCAATATCCAGAACCGATGCAAGTATGTGTGACACAGAATGAATGAACATGAGATGAAGTTCACAAAACAAATCCACTCATAATGACCACTCACAAACTCCTTTCATCCCAACCGACCTCCATAACTATAACCTGCACAGAAAATCAACCCAACCCAACAACACATAAAGTTTTTTATAATATCACAATTCCAAATCACAAGCCACAACTCGCAAGTGATAACACAATCAATCACAGGAATAACATCATGCCACACAAGAATATACAAGGATGAGATGCAATGCTTATGCAATAATCGCTGGCAATAACCTCGACATCACAATATCACTAGCAAAGATCTCGATATCACAATATCGTCGGTAATGACCTCAGCATTACAATATCGCCGACAATGTCCTCGACATCACAATATCGCCGACAATGACCTCGACATCACAATATCACTAGCAACGACCTCGACATCACAATATCACTAGCAAAGATCTTAGTATCACAATATCGTCGGCAATGACCTCGACATCACATCTCGACCGGTAAAGACCTCGACCCCAATTTTCACTATCTCACTCATATCAATATCCAGAACCGATGCAAGTATGTGTGACACAGAATGAATGAACATGAGATGAAGTTCACAAAACAAATCCACTCATAATCACCACTCACAATAATATTTCTCAACATAACCACATTTTCAATGCAAGTGTTACAACACCACACCAACTCACATTTACATTTAATCACCCTATTTTTATAATATCACAAATATTTCATGTATCACACATAGAAGAAAGGAATATTTGGGAATTCTACGAGAATTACAAAGTTTTGAAAGTCCACTGGCCTCAATTAATCAACTAATTACTTCTAAAACTTGAGCCTTTCGTAACACTTTCGGATGAGCAAAGATCTATTCAAATACATAATCTACATAAGAATACAAATTCAATGACACCCATATTGTTATATTTATTTTCGGCTAAAATATCGGGTCAAAAAGTCACTCTGAGTCCTTGAATTTGAATATGAAAATTTCTTTCACATTATGTTTACCCATAACAAAATAAACTTGTACGTCAAATTTCAGCTAAAACGGATTGCTATTCGACCCCCAAATCAAGGTTTTATTATAAGAACCCTAGGGCTATATTTTCTTAATTTAATATAAATTATACACGGTTCTACTCTAAAATTCTATTCATAATCATGTAAAAACTTAATAGAAAGGACGAGAATAATTACCTTGATGATTTAGGAAAAAATTTCTTTTCTTTTTTTGCTTTTTTTCTTCCCCGCATTTTTTCCTCCGTTATGTCGTCGTGTGCGCCTCCCTTTTACTTTTTGTTTCTTAACTTCTTTTTTTTCATAGGGCTACGTTCAACAACTCTTTATAATTTTTTTTGTTTTTAATCTTAAAAGCTTTTCCTTTTTGTTTTTGTTTTTTGTTTTCTTTCTTCTTCTTCCCTTTTTTAAAAAAATAAATAATAATTAAGTACTAAAGTTAATAAATTTTACTAATTCTATTTTAATAATTATGGGCCAAGTGATACAAAATATTAAATAATTTAGTCCACCAATTAAATTAATTATCTAAAATTACCCATCAACTAAACAACCGTAGTTACCGAATAGTTCAAAATTTTCAATTTAATTTATGAAAAGGATCTTTTATAAAGAGAGAGAATTTATTTTTAAAATGAACTAACAGGTCATTACATTGTCCACCACTAAAAATCATGTTCGTCCTTGAACATAAGGAAGGAGAAGGAAGAATAATCGACATTACCAAAACCTAAGTTATTACCTTCCGGAGTCAACATTCATCTTTCCAAGTAAGCTCTCTTAAGACCATTCCATCAAAATCAACTATTAAGAATTGAACTTCTGAATCGAACTTTGACAGATTTACAAATTAAGAGTGATTTTCAAGCCACAAACTATCTCATGAACTCAATTTGAATGACAACCACTAGACCATAACTCAACAATTAGGATGAATCTTTTCTCACATAATGACGATAAAATTCTAAATCAATATCGATCATAATCAAAAGCGAATCTAAATCAACCATCCCACACTCCTAATGCACAAACCACCATGAATCTTGTTAAGATTTCATTCTCACAATCAAATCTTCCTACGAGCTTAAATTAGAAAATGTGATCTCTAGACATTGGATACTCATCATAGAGAATCAAATTTTTTTTCTGACCCAACGAAGAAAATGATTAAGTAACCACTTAGCGAATGATACACCAAAACATACAGATGCTTTGACAACACCATAAAAAATACTAAATCAAAAGTTGTGACTATAAATAACCCTTAAGAGCGATAGAGCTAGATCCAACATGTCTCATATTCAATACACACATAGCCATAACATAACCTTAACGACCAAATGAATCTTAAGACTGCTGGAAAACTATAAGTATTCATGGTAGCTCTTCTATAAATTCACACAAGCAAAGTTGTGTGTGTAGAACCACTTGTATACTTCAACTATCCAAAAAAAAGAGAGACTAAATCTATCATAATTAAAATAATCAAGTCTGAAAAAGCGTCCTATCTTCATAAGAGAAAATTGCAAGATCGGTTCACTCGATCCACCACTAAGAATTTGCCTACAAAAGTGAAGACACGAGTGGAACTAGGCGGGGAATAATGTTGACACCCAATTTTGGCCCAACACTTCTAAAAATAAATGTTTTTATGTTGATATTTTTAAATAGTTTAAGTTAATTTTTGAAAATTTTATATTAATTTTTTTTATATAATTACTCTTATTTGTAAAAAATTAGAATTTTAATTAGTTTAATTTTGAATTTTAATTGATTTTAATTTTTTTTAATTATAGGTTATAATATTAATTTAGTTTATTAAATTATTATTTTTGCGTTAAATCACACTTTTACATATCACTAATTATATTTCTTTATATATATATTTTTTATTTTAATTTTAACGCGGTCTAGTAATTTTTATTTTTATTTTTTTTACACAGATAAAATTAGAGTTCCCTTGTCTTGTTTTATCAGTTTTAATTATATTAGTCAGGTTAGCACGTGCTCCTAGGAATTATCATTCCTACTTTCCTTTAATGCTATAATTTTTCTTACATCTTTGACCATTTTTGCCTCCTCCTCTATTTTTTATTCAATTTTCAAATCACGCCTACCCCACAAATCACACCTGCCCCACAAATTACACAATTTCCCCCCAAATCCCTCCACCAAATCAGCCAACATTAGAACCCCAAAATCCCACCATTTTTTACTCCACATACCTCCAAAAACGACCCCTATTTTCACTATAAAAACCACCATTTTTAGACCTTAAAAGCCCTCCAAAAATGCAGTGACGAACCGCCCCAAATAGCCCTCAAAATCAGTCTTAAAAACACCATCTCCACAGTCCCTTTTCCACCGCCCCACCACCAAAAAATAACGCCAAAAACGCAGCAAAAACCAAGCCCAAATCAGCCCCATTTCTGCCTCAAAACAACACAGTCCCCATTTTTGTCTCAAAACAACATCAAATCAGCCCCCATTTTTGCCTCAAGATAACACCATTTTTTGCTCCAAAAATACCACAAAAACCCACCAGACGACCACTTGAAAAACCCCTCAACAACCCCTTTCTTCCTCCTCCTGTCCCTCCACCGGCAAACCCCCGCCGGACAGCAGCGACCAACAACCTCCATTAACACCCTCAAATCTGCCTTCAAAATGCCCAAAAAATAATCCAAAAACCATCCGAAACTCACCTGGAAAATCATATCCACGCAACTCCTTTGCTCTCTCATTTTTCCTCATTTTTCTCGATCCATCGCCGCCCTATATGGCCGGCAGAACAAGACCCCAACAACAGCTCCATCAACCTTCCAATGAACTCTTGGTCGTTCTCTTTTCGTTATGGTATTCCTATACTCCTCTTTCTTTTGTTATATTTTGGGTCTATTCATGATTAGTTGTTAATAGATTTATTTATTTCACTAGTTTGCCGGAAAATATTTTAATCCCAGTAGCTTTAATTTTATTTTGTTTTAGGAAATCTTTAATGTTGTGTCATTATTCATTTATTTTTTAATTGTTAACTTGTTGACTGTTTGTTTCTTCATATTTTATTATTATTGGCATGAGGACAGTGACATCTCTATTAATTATTTATATTATTCATTATTGTACACGCCTCTAATTTTGTTATCATTGTTGCTTTAGATATCTCTCTTAAGTTTATTTTTGCTATAGTTGCTATTTTAGTTCTATTACTCTATTATTTAAAATTTGGTTCATCTGTCATTGTTTGCATGTTATTGAGCTTAGTGTTTAATTTTTCCTTGACTCTTTATTTTCTCATATTTTAATATTACAATTCTTGAATATGTCCAATATTTGTTAGAATTGATCGATGAAAAATCTATCCGTCGGATTTCGAGGCCTCCCCATTAAAAAAGACG
>JBCEWC010006515.1:0-22915 GCA_038996855.1 Solanum aculeatissimum
AAATTAACAAACTCCAACTATAAGAATTGATCCAGTAAATGTATAACAAAAAATTACAAAGAAACTATATACAGTAAGAAAAGTGATTGTCAAACTAAACAAAAAAAAAGTAAAAATACATACTTTTGATTTTTTGTTCACAGCTTTTTCCCTACCCTTCTTATGATTCTTGACTTGAAGATTGTCGTCTTCCACAACACCAAACTATGAAAAACAAATTATATAAAATATCCTTACAGTGAAAAATAATTATTATATATCAAAAATAAATTTTCAAATAAAAAAATTCTACCTTGCATGTAGCGTTGGCGGATTTTGATTCTTGATTCAACCGAAATCTTTTTGAAATCGGTATTTCATCTTCAAAATCGCTGTCATGAGGTAAATCAACCTTCTGTTTACCCTTTCTCTTCAAAAGATTTGAAGGCCCTTCACTTGAACACTTTTTCGTCGAAGAATCAATAACAACGAAATCCGAACGACGACCACCCTCAGATTTCTTTGCAACTGGAGAAGGAGTAAAAACATGTAGATTAAAGCTAGGCCTTGAGCATTGCGTAGGACTGGTGTCCAAACAAATCAATTTCCTTAACCGAGGACTTTTCCTAGCAGGGGTTCTTTCTCCAGACATCGAGATGGTGAGGAACAATAATGAAAGATTTTTTGTTCAACACGCTGCCACGAAACTCAAAAAAAAAAAAAGCACGCAACAGAGAAAAGAAAAAGTCAGGCGATATTGAATATTCTTCTTTTTGTGAAAAGGAAAGAGGAGATATGATGCAAAAAGGAAAAGCCACATTGGAGAAACCAAACATTTCTGACAAGAATAAGATGAAAATAATCATGCATCATACATGGGGAAAATAAAAAGTGTAAAAAAGTGTTGTCATGTCACATTAATTAAGAGTGACAAAATTGGCTGAAAAATAGTGAAGGAAAAGACACACTGAACGAACTCACAATGGAAAGTTTTTTTAGGTTAATTAAATGTATATAGAAATATCATTAAAAAAAAATTTTAAAAAAAGAAAACTGAATACATAGGAAATGAAAAGACATAGTGAACACATTAAAAAACATTAAATGAGGTTAGAAAAATGTATACAAAATACACCAACTGTACAAATGATAACAGATATACGGGGGAATATTAACATTAAATGATGTTAATTTAATGAAGACAAATACACACCTAATGAATACGGAAAAAAAATAAAAAACACATAAAAAAAAAAGAAAAAAATTAATCAACATAAGATGACATTGTTTTAAATAAAAAAATACAAACCTGTAAATATTTTGAGATGTTGACATGCTTTGTAATTTAAGGTCTTAAATAGTATACTATTGCAATTTTTCCATTATTAAATGAGCTTCCAAAAAATGATGATGCAGTGAAATAAATCAATATCAGAGCTCAAATGCTTGTTGTTCAGCTTAGTCCCACTGACAACATAGTGTGGCAAGTTTTCGAATCGGAGATGTAACTACTAGTGTTCTTGAGAGTTGATATAGAAATCAATGCAGAATAATAGAAAGTTTGGAAAATAAGAATATCACTGTATTGTTTAATATTGTCAAAAAGTCAATCATTTACAAGTGAGTGAAAAGTACTATTTTGTCACGATCCAAAAATTAAGTGTGATGACACCTACCTCAACCCACTAAGAAAGGTCAGCCTGAACTTGTCAAGAAAGATAAATGTAAAAGTAAGAAAACATATGCACAATTCAACATGACATGTAATATATTAACATAGCGGTAACCATAAATAACCAAATCCTTCCAAAATTTGATGTCACATGTACAAACCACTACTGTAATTCAAAAGACTTAAAGGAAAACATAAGTCTGAATGTCTACAATACTAGAATAGTAGAAAGACAAAATCAAGAGTATGTGATGTCTGCAGGAACGACTAAAAGCTACCTCACAAACTTCAAAAGTAAGCCTCGAACGAAGATGCAGGAAGGATGATCAATCTGATCTAAACTTGAAACCTACACATGTGTTGAAAGCAAGGGAGTGAATACCAACAACAATGATACTCAACAAGATTCCCTAGCTAACCCTAAGTAAAATAGTATTGAATACAAGTGTCATGACACACCATCCGGACCTCCGCATACTACAACATGCATAGAAATCAAACCAACCAGACTTAATAGTCTCACAATTAACAAAGCAACACAATATAATTAATACACTGCAAATCACATATCAAAATCTACCTAGCTTCATCATAACCTTTCATATTTTGGTGACCACAAAACATACCCATACAAGTTATATATTAAGAATAAAGTGTAATGCAATGTAATACAGATGGCATATAGAGTGACGTATATTTGCTCTATTAATATACACCCGGTGCATAGTATCATAGGACCTGTCAGACCCTCAACTTAATAATTCGGGTGATTCAGGCTTGGCTAGGGATTTACATGATGAACCTAGCCAAGGCCCAATGACTTCGGTCAAGGTTAAGTAGAAGTGAAGGAAGACTCTGCATTGGCGTGACCATGACATGCAAGGCAAGATGTAGCTAAGGCATGACAAGGACTGGACAAAATTAAGACAAGGCAAGGTTGTGACGTGGCTGAATCGTGGCTAAACAAGTTTGAGGCTAAGTGCTAGACAAGGGTAATGGCTCAGAAAACTGGAACACAATGAAAAGTTGTGTAGGGCAGGACATGAGCATGGCGTAGGCACGTGGGTAGATGTGAAGCTAGGTTGCTAAGGCACTGTTTTGGCACAAGATTTGAAGGCTGCCCGCACGTGCCCTAGTTGAATGATTTTGTTGATACAAAAGCCTAATTGAGTGATTTTATTGTTACAAAACAAAGTTCAATGATTATGTTAGATAGATTCTCAAAGTTGAGTGACCTTTTAAGATATAAACTTCATATTAAAACTATAACTTGTGATTTTTGATGCGTAAATATAGATGGTTTATTCAATTTTATAATTGTTTACCATCTTTTCAATTTTAAAAATAGATGGTCTATCTTTATTAAATTGACGTTTTATTAGTTATCAGTTTATTGAGATCACAATTATTTATCCTCAAATAATTCAAATGAGAAAATAGTAAACATGACGACAAAATTGTTGTTGAAACCACGATAAAATAATCTATTTTAACCTAATTACATGAAATAGAAAATTCCATAATAATTTAAGAATATAATTGAAATTTTTTTTTAAAAAAGTTTTAAATTAAACAGAAGATTAGATGGGAAACAATGAATCAAATAAAAAATAATCCTCACATTACTAATTCTAATATTATTAATCTCTACATTACTAATCCCAATATTATTTATTTTTATACCAAATCACCCCTTAATACACAAATACCAAATAAAATACTAATAATACTTAAAAATAATCCATATGTTAATTTTCTTTAATACACTTTGCCAGACACCTCCAGTAATTTTGATAATGCATACAAACAAAATATCAAGTTTTTTTAAATTAGTCATTTGTGATTTCCAAACCGGGCCTTACTGACCCTTGAAGGCGCACGAATTACTGTTGAAGAAGAAGAAGGGGAAGAAATGGCGGGTTTGTTGGCATGGGCAGCCGATGTAGTAGGAGGTTCGCACAGCAATGAGGAAGATAGCAACAACCCGAATTCAATCCCTTTAATCTTTACTCCACAACAACAATCTTACCTTATTGATTTGGATCGAAAGGCCACTTCTCTTACCCGTACCATTCAAGATCTGCGGCTTAGACTCCCTCCTCCTGACATCTCACAACGACTTCCCCATCTACACGCTCACTCCCTCGCATCTAATAACGCTCTCGCTCTCCAGCTTAATGCTCACTCCGCCACCAAGGAACAGGTCTGATGCCCCTTTATCAGTTTCTCTTCTTTTGATTGCTTCAATTTTAACCTTTGATCGATTGTTGCTTCTGGGGGTGGATTAAGATTTTAAACTAGTGTGTGGGTGGAGTTCTACAACACCCATTACTCTTTTGTGAAAATGGGTGCTGATTTTATCTGAATATATCTACTTATCTTGAGCTAACAGAAGTTTAGACAATTTCAAGATTTTAATTTTATGGGTTTGGTATTTGTATTTACATCATTGACAAGTGAGGCTAGCTTGAGCACCTTCACTGTCAACTGGAAGATTGAATGTTCGATGAGGGTAAGTAGGAATACTATTAATCCTGCTGAACTTACTTCAAGTTACCGACGGCATGATCTTCAATAGGAATGTGTGGAGGATGCTTAAGTAAATAGTGGAGTGTTGTGTTGCTTTCCTTGAGTTTAGGCTTGTTGGTGTTTTGTCAGTGTACTAGTTGTATTATTGTAGTTCTTGACTGTGACATTCTTAACAAGTAGATCATGGAAGAAAAGATTCCATTGGAAGACAAGCAAGAAGTTGAAAAATATTGAAAACCATCTTTGACCCACATAGAGAGAGAAAATATATGGAAGAATGATTTCATTGATCGAAAATAGAACTGAATCTGAAAACCTACTGTACAAGGCAGTATATCTATATTATATAGATGGGTTGGGTATGACATAGATGGGCCGAGCATAAGATAAACAATAACTACATCTAAACAGGCCCAACTAAAACAAAACGTCTACGGTGATCTAAAATTATTGTAACAGGAGTAGATGCACTGATCATCAACACTTCAAGCTGGAAGGACTGGCCATTCCAAGCTTGGGAAGAAAACATTGTTGGTGCACACCAAGAAGAGACTTGGTAAAAATATCGGCAAGTTGGTATGGACTTGAGAGAGATCAAACCAGTAGATAACATATCCCGGACAAAAGGGCAATCCACCTCAATGTGTTTGGTAAGCTCATGAAAGACGGGATTCTTGGCGATGTGAACATCGGCCTGATTGTCACAGAAAACAGCAACATGCTGAGGATCAGACACACCAAAGTCGCCTAAAAGATGCACCAACCAGGTTATCTCAACCACCAAAAAACGCAAGGCTCGGTATTCAGCTTCAGCAGAAGAAAGAGCAATAATTGGCTGCTTTTAGACTTCTAAGAGACAGGACAGCACCCAAGAAACAATATAAAACCAGAAACAGACTTTCTAGTGGCAGTACAAGTAGCCCAGTCAGTGTCAGAGTATCCTTGAAGAGAAAAGTCAGGGTGTTGTTCAGATACAAACCCAAGTGAGAGGTACCAGCAAGATACCTTAATACATGAAGTCCAGCCTCTAAATGAGGAACTCTTGGAGAGGCCATGAATTGGCTCAAATGTTGAACAGTAAATGATAAGTCAGGCCTAGTATGTTGGAGAAAGTTCAACTTTCCCACCAACTTGCGGTAAATAGAAGGATCAGACAACGGAGCACCAGAGTCTGCAGACAATTTAACATGGGGGTCCAGAGGAGAAATCACAGGAGTGAGGGTGGAGCAGTTGAACTTAGCCAACAAGTCAAGAGCAAACTTATGTTGGCTGACCAGAAATACCTGACAATGTCTAACAATCCCAAGACCAAGAAAATAATGGATCTCACCTAGATCCTTGATCTTAAACTGAGCGTCCAAGAATTTTTTGAGAGCAGTGATTTCAGACTCATCATCACCAGCCAAGAGGATGTCATCCACACAAACAACCACCACAGAAAGACTAGAACCATTCGATTTTCTGAATAGGGAATAGTCATTAACACTAGGAATAAAACCCTTGGACTGTAAGGCAAAAGAAAGCTTAGCATACCACGACCTAGATGCTTGTCGAAGACCATAAAGTGATTTGTTGAGTTTACAAGCCAAAGTAGAGGAAGGAGAAGGAGGTGAACCATTCACAGTGAGACCCAAAGGGATCTTCATGTATACTTCTTCGTCTAAATCACCATGCAAAAATGCATTGTTGACATCAAGTTGATGAACAACCCAATTTCTCTTAGAAGCCACAGACAATAGGCACCTGGTGGTGGTCATTTTCACCACCGGAGAAAAAGTTTCAGTAAAATCAACACCCTCCTTTTGTGTATCTCCTCTAATGACTAATCGGGCCTTAAATCTTTCAATAGATTCATCAGCTTTTTGCTTAATTTTGTAAACCCATTTACAAGGGATGGCTTTCTCCCCGGGAGGTAGGGGAACAATGTCCCAAGTGTGATTGAGTTCCAATGCTTGAAACTCTTTCATCATAGCCTCTTGCCAAGCAGGTTGAGATGCAGCTTGATGATAGAATTGTGGTTCTTTCTAACAACTTTCAGAAGATAAAGAATGAACCTTAGAGCTAGAAACAAAATTGCACACAAAATCACTGAGATAAGCAGGGGGTTGAGAAGTTTGGGAAGACTTTCTGAGGATTGGAATAATAGCATGAGGTGAAAAGGGAGGACCAGATGGGGAATTAGGAATTACTGAAGGAGATGGAGGAGGACTAACTTCAGAAACAGGGGAAACAGGAGGAAAAAGATGAGTGGTACTGGAAGAGGAATAGGGAAATACATGTTCGTGAAATAATACATCTCTGGAATGAAATATAGAATGAGCAGACAATCTCAGCAGTTTATAACTTTTCTTTACCAGAGCTATAGCCAATAAAAACAGAAGGTATTGTTCTGGACTGAAATTTGTCTCTATATGGTTTTGGTACAACAACAAAACAAAGAAAGCCAAAAGTCTTTAAATGAGAAAAAGGGGAGAACTTCCATGAAGTAGCTCAAAAGGGGATTTATTGTGAAGTAGAGGTGAAGGAAATCTATTTATCAAATAAGTGGCAGTTAAAATACACTCTCCCCTAAACTTAAGAGGTAATTTGGATTGGAAAAGAAGAGATCTAGCAGTTTTGAGGAGATGTTTATGCTTTCTTTCCAAAACACTATTTTGTTGAGGTGTATGTGGTACAGAAGTTTGATGTAAAATCCCATGAGCAGAAAAAAAAGACGAGGCGATTGAGCTAGAACCTAATTCAAAAGCATTGTCAGATCGCACTACTTTAACAGTGGTATTGAACTGATTTTGGACCATAAGAATAAAAGCTTGCATCATAGGAAAAACATTACTTTTAGTAGATAATAAGTGAGTCCAAGTGGCCCTAGAGAAATCATCCACAATGGTTAAAAAATACTTGAAACCATTATATGTTTGAGTGTGATATGGATCCCAAAGATCTAAGTGTACCAACTGGAAAGGTGAAGTAGAGTGAATTTTGCTTTCAGGAAATGGTAAGCTTTGTTGCCTAGCCATAGGGCAGATAGCACAAACAAAAGATTGTTTCGTAGGTAATTTATCAGACAAGAAGGAAAGAGTTTTCATTTTATTAAAAGGCATATATATGCCCAAGTCTTAAGTGCCAAGAATGATCAAAAGATAACTCAGAAGACTGAGTAGACTTTGGAAAAAACAATATCATTTGTAGGAAAAACAGAAGTAGTAGATATAGAAGTACTGCTCTTATTCATATCACCCAATGGACTGACAGTAATGGTATTTACAAATGAATTGCTGAAAGTAGTAGGTTGACAAGTAGAATTCAGAGATGCAGAATTGAGTATGTAAAGCCCATCCTGAAGGCTACCAAGTGCCACTGGCCTCTTCAGAGAAGGGCCCTGCAATAGACAAATAGTGGAGGAAAAGTAAGCTGTACAGTTTTAGCTGTAGAATTAACTGAGCAAGAGAAATAAGATTGTACTGAAATTAAGGTACAAGTCCGATGGCCCTTAGAAACTGGGTGCAAACAATTTTTGAGGGCCATCAGACTGGGTAAAACCTGAATTAACTGTGGTGCACTTGCGGGAAACTCCTTGCTGAGGGCATGTGCACCCCCGGGATTAGTCGGGGCTCTAAGAGACTCGGACACCCGGTGCACAAAAAAAAAAAAAGGTTCAAGTAACACATTAGAAAGGGAAATGTCAGGAGATAATGTGAGGGTTCCAGTACAAGTGACTCTTACCTTATATCCATTTGGTAAAGTTACAAGGTAGGGTATGGTGAGAGTTGTAATGTTAGATAGAAAAGAGGAATGAGGGGTCATGTGATTAGGGGCTCTTGAATCTATAATCCAAGGACTATTCTCTACCTTAGAAAAATTGCAAGCAAGTACATTACAAGTTCTAAAATCAGAGTTACGAATTAGACCTGCAAAATTAGCAGAACCAGCATTGATCTCTTGGGCAGCAGGAGAAACTTTTGACTGCTGAAGAAGATTTAAGAGCTGCTCTAATTGTTCTTTGGTGATGCAGGAAGTGCTACTGCTAACTTGAACTTGTGTATTGCTACAACTAGGAGATTCAGAATTCCCATCTGTGACTTGAGCAAGGGCTGCAGTCTTTCTGAACTTAAACTGAGTACCAGAAGGGTAACCATGTAGTTTGTAACATCTGTCAACTTGGTGACCAGGTTTCTTACAATACTTGTAAATCATGTTGTGCCTCTTGGAAGTGTTAGGATCAAAATTGACCTTTTGGTTGTAAGGTATCTGATTGCTAGTAGAGAAGGCAACAGAATCTGAGTTGAAAGAGGGGACATTAGCTTGCATCTCAGACTGACTCTCATCATTTATCAACATGGAATACACACTGTCAATATCAGGCAAAGGCTTCAACATCAGAATATTTCTCCTAATGGTAGAATAAGAGTCATTCAAACCCATCAGAAATTGGTGAACCCTCTGTTCCTCCTCTAATTTTTGAAAACCTTCCTTACATCCACACACAGTCAGGATAGGTGAGCGAGAAGGAGAGGTCATCCCATAATTTCTTAATCCTATTGAAGTAAGAAGCAACATTAGAGGAACCTTGAGAAATGGATGAAATTTCTTTCTGAACCTGAAATATTTTAGTGCCACTGGGTTGACCAAACCTACGCTCAATTTCTTTCCATAGCTTTTCTGCAGATTCTGTGTACATTACAGTTTCCCTAATCTCCTTGTCTAGACTATTCAGGATCCAGGCCACTACCATATCGTTACACCTAACCGAAGCTTGGAAAAGAGGATCAGTAGAAGAAGGTTCAAGCACGGTGCCATTAATCATTCCTAGCTTGTTCTTACAAGACAGACCTAGGACCATTCCTCTACGCCAACTTCCATAACCAGTACCGCTAAAAGTAGTAGTGACTAGAATTGTACCAGGAGAATCAGACGGAAGGAGATACAGGGAAGATGAGAGGGCAACGACGGAAGCATCAACAGACTGATTACTAAGACTAGATGTATTTTGAGAGTTTGGAGCCATATTTTCACAAACAACAGTGAGTCAGTGACAGATGCAAATTGATGAAGAGTGAAATTAGCGTTTTGGTGTAAGCAAGATGTTACCAATCTCCTTCAAATACTCGAAGAAGTAAACCTTATGCAGAACTTTCAGCATTAAAAAAACCTCATGGAGAATCACCAGAAATCTCCATTGTATCAAAAGCAAACCACACAGGATCGGAACCCTAGGTAAAAGACACTTACACCGGCATACCGAAAAGAAAACCAAAGGCAGGAACTATCTTCAAATAGAAGAACTCCGAGCTTGATCGTAAAAATCAGTTGGCTCTGATACCATGTTAACAAGTAGATCATGGAAGAAAAGAATCCATTGGAAGACAAGTAAGAAGTTGAAAAATATTGATAACCGTCTTTGACTCACAGAGAGAGAAAATATATGGAAGAATGATTTCATTGATCGAAAATAAAACTGAATCTGAAAACCTATTGTACAAGGCAGTATATCTATATTATATAGATGGGCCGGGTATAACACAGATGGGCCGAGCATAAGATAAACAATAACTACATCTAAACAGGCCCAACTAAAACAAAACATCTACGGTGATCTAAAATTATTAAAACAGGAAGAGATGCACTGATCATCAACAAATATCTAACATTGTATGTTGTTTGTTTGATTATTGCACTATTTTGTTGTTCTTGACCCTTTCTCGTAGGATTTGCACCTTGTTAGTTGCTTTGTATTTTCCACCTTTTTCTTCTTCCTTGTATTTGGATTTATGACAAAAACAAACACCTGTTAAATAAGTGTGTAATGGAAATGGAGGTCCAACTCAAGTATCAAACCCCAAATTTTACCTTTCACTGGATTTAGAGAACAAGGAATCGAGAAAAGGATAAAACTTGTGACCAAAGGTTGAGTGAAACTCGATTGAATTCTTTTCTTTTGCATTTCTCCCTTTTTGCTAAATAGACGGAACTTGTTCTAGCTACTTCAAACTCCCTCTTTTTTTTTTAATGACAAATGGAGCCCGCAACTGTCATCCTTTGGGTGCGCATAAGGTAAACCCCTGCTCCTATGCAATTGCTCGCCAACCACATAGGAGAGGTAACCCGCACTAGGCAAGCTGAGTGCAACGAGCTCGACCCAAAAGGCAAACCCCTTGCTTTCGCTAGCAAGGGGTTTCAAACTTGAGACCTCCAACGTGGAAATCTCAAGCCAACTGAGCCATCCCGAAGCGGGTTGCTTCAAACTCCCTCTTTTATAGAGAGATTATTGTCAGGTTACAAAACAAAATTGTATTAAAGTGATGCAAAATGCCAACTACCGTAAATTGAACTATAAGTTAAATTCTACCTGTTAGATTTCTCGGTGAGTCCGACAGGTTTAGCTATGAAATTGTTAATGTTGATTTTGTCGGGTACACTAGGTCAACAATAATAGCTAAATCTTTTTAATTGAAAATTGTTTAATTGTTTGTGGCCCACTGCACTGTGTTTATCACACTGAATAACGCGTTATAGATCATAAATGTCAGAAGAACCCAAATGATCCCAGATCAGAAATATTGGATTTGGTTTATCTTACCAATTGACTAGTGCTAGAGCATAATACCTTGCTTAATGTATCACACAAAACTTTCAAGCCTGAAGAATTTATTGAAGTTCCTGCATAGGTGTCAGAGCTGCTTCTTCTCATTGCTCCTCTAATTTCCTTTTTTTGGTGAGGATGTATCAGTACTTAGTAGCTTGAAACTTTTGAATTGTTCTCTGGAAATCTATACTATGATGCTATTGCTTAATTATTTCTTCTACTTTCTATGAATTCTAATGTTATGTACTTTATCTATTGATATTTGTGTGAGCTTAAGAGATTTTCAATTCTTTGGGTACTCATTGAGGACTTTACAGACTCTATTTTTTAATGCACTCGACTATGCATTTAAAGCTTTGAATTTGAAGTATAATATTTGTCTAACTTGGTGGCAGGCACAATTAAGAGAACTCACTCTGCAAGAAGAAAATGCCGAGTATGAAAAGGCTATCTCAGATTATGAGAATAGGATTCAGGAGAAGTCACAGGAAGCTGAACTTCTACGCAGCAAGTTGCAGGTTAGTCATAACCCATAACTTTCTTGAGTGGATCCTTTTATGATTTACCAAAAAGAAGACTGTTAATGTGAATTTCTTCGTAAAAACCAGGAACCAACATAAATTTCATGCCATGTTAGAATTTTAGCATCCCTAGCAAAGAAGTTGTGCAAAGACTCTCCCGCCCTATCCGTCTTGATTAAGAAACTGACGGTGCAGTCGTAAATTAATGTTGCTTACTGGCTTGCCCAGAAGATGAGCTCTATGTTTGGTTATGGAAGTAATAGAAGAGATTATGCACAAATTTTTTCACTAATCGTACTTGTAAAACAACAATATACCTAGTGTAACCCACAAGTGGGGTTTGGAGATGGCAGGATGCACGCAGACCTTACCCTTACTCTTTCCAGTAAACCCTCACCACAGAATAAGTTATGTTATTAGCTGAATTAAATAAGTTATGTTATTAGCTGAATTAAATAAGTTATGTTATTAGCTGAATTAAATGACTCAAGTTATTACTGATTATAGTTTCACCTTCAGCCTGTCCACTGATTCCTTTATATATGCAATGAATTTTGTTTCTGGGATATTCATTGTTCAATAATTCTGGAACATTATGTAATTTACAGGAAATGGACTCAATGGAAAAAAACTTGAAGTCAGAGTTAGAACGAGCACAGACTGCAGCAGCCAGTGAGTCTGTGAAATCAGATGCCTATTTGATTAAGAAAAAGGGTGAAGATCAAGAAGATGAAGAATTTGCAAATTCTGCTTTGCTGGGGAAATTAGAGGAGAAGAAGAAGGAACTGGTGTGTAGCTTAGCTTATCACACTTTGCATCATAACATCTAATGTCAATTACGTGTTGTTCTTTTCATCCGCATCTGCTAATTGGTTTTAATTAGATATCTCTGGAAGGAACTGTGCACGATCTGGAGAAAAAATGGGCAGAAGTGCAAGATTATGCACTCAAACAACCTTCCCCAGGTACCTAACTACTAATATATATTAGCTAACATTGTTATAGATAATGATAAGCAACTCCAACAGTATGGTCAGGTCATATGATATATTTTGGTGTGTTCAAATTTCTTTTCCCTTCTTATCAGAAAACCGGTTTTTTTCACGTTTCTTCTTTTCCATGCCTTAAATGCGTCATAGTCGATTCTGAATGTAATGGTAAACTACTTAGAAATTCAGGGGAATGAGGCTGTTAATTACATATTGGCTTTTTTTTTTGGGTTATATATTGACGTTAAATAACATGACATGGCCAAAGTCTGATCTTGTCATGCTATTTCTTTCAGCTCAGCGAGAGAAAATATTGGATAAGCAGCTTCATAGCCTAATAGAGCAACTTGCTGCAAAACAGGTGAATGATTTTGAAATTATTCAGCATTCAAAGACGTGCAGTTTTTTTGCACAATGGGTTTTGAAAATTTTACTTTTAACACGACACACATGTATACTCCCTCTGTTTCAATTTATTTGTTTGTATTTGACTTGACATGGAGTTTTATGATGCAAATAAGATTTTTGAATCTTGTGATCTTAAACTAAAGATATGTAGAATGTACCAAAATGTCCTTTAGTCTTATGGTATTAAACATGTCATGTGAAAAGTTGAAATTTAAGAGTTACTAAATACGAAAGAGACATTCTTGTTAAAACAAACTAAAAAGAGAAGTAAGACAAACAAATTGACTTGGAGGCAGTATATGTGAAGAAACATTAAAATTTTAATAAATGTTGAATTTTGAATGCATAATTTCAAAAGAATAATGGGTTTATTTTCAGAATTGAACCCATTTAGTTTAAATCCTAGATCCGCTTGTGTAGGCATGTCTTTATTTCTATCCTTTTGTGGCTCTCTAATCTTTGGTTTTTTCATCTACTTTAGGCCCAAGCAGAGAGCCTTGTTCAAGAAATTCATCTAAAGGAGATGGAATTAGAGAGATTAAATGGTCTTTGGAGGAAGCTTGAAGCAAGCAGTGCAGATATGAATGGCACTCGGAATAGGCATGCAAGAAGCAGCATTGACAGGGGATGTGTTTCTTCAGATTATATCGTTGATCCTCGTCAAAAGCCTGGCAGACTGGAGAATTTGCATAAGCTTATGTTGCTCAGGTCGGCTTTCGTTGTGTACATTTTAGCACTCCATATTTTAGTATTCATTAAGATTTCATTCTAGAATTTAGCAGAGTAGTATTTCCTGGGTGAATTTTGTTAATCTTCTAACTTCAGTAAGGCCTTAAAAATTTTCTACATACGTCCCCAAAATACAATGATGAAGATTTTTACTTGACGGTTAACATGTATATGGTGTAATTCCAGAATAGAAATATTTGAACGTTCACAATGTTGTTGTCTTCTTAAAGCATCATTGTTTGTCCGAGATATAAAACGAGTGCCACCAGAGAAGAACTGGATCGATTTAATTTATCGTGAAGCATCACAACACACTCACACGATCTATAAATTAAAAAATTGTTTGGAATAAAAGATTGGATGAACTCAACTCTTAGCTATACTGTTTCACAAATTGAAGTTTTTCTTCATGGGATTTCCTTCCCTCAAACTTCAACATATGAAGCAAGAAATCACTCCAAGAATCAATAGGACCAGGCAAACACCAATGCACACAATCATTATACAAAACAACATTCTCATTTGGCCAATGCCCATATCTACTTGGATGACCATCTGGTCTCAACAACATGGCTTGTGTTGTGTCCAATAATCTAAACCTTTTCCCCGTTTTCTTCCCTTCCTTCTCTGCTGCCTTAAATTCTTCAACTTGAATTGTATACAACTCCAAGTTTAAGCCCTCTAAAGATGTTTCATTGCTTGTAAATGGCCTTCTCCTCACACAATTCCCACCCTTATTCCATTCTCCACCTTCAAAATGAGAAGGTGCAAATGTCCTGAGAAAAGTTATGCCCTTAAAGTTTTCCAGGTTGATGGTTTTTAAAACAGTCCTAATTGCTCTCTGGTAGCCATAAGTGGATGGGAGGTCTGTAACATTTGGAAGTCCACAAAACCTGCAACAAAGGGGTTAATTTCACGTAAGGTCATTGAGCTATTATGCTCTACGACAACAACAATATACTCAGTATAATCCCACAAATGGGGTTTGGGAAGGATGATGTATACGCAACCTTATCCTTACCCATAGAGAGATTAACTTTACTGTTATAATTGAGTATAATTTAGTGATCATATGTGATATTAACAGTACCTGCAGCCAACAAGTTGGTTGTTTTCATAGTAAACACTGCACCTAGAAAACCAGTGGCCACCATTGAAGATGACATAGTCAAATTCTTCAATTTGACTTGCCCATTTGTCATCAGCTTCATCAAGATAAAGGTTAAATAGACCAGTTTTAGTTGGGCCATCAGCATCTGCTTCTTTCATTCTTACCAAGAATGGGGACCAATATGTTGCAAGGGTAAAGTTGTAATCAACATATTTCCACCTTTTAAAATTTTCATCTGGACTACTAGAGACATCAATTGGATATACTGCCTGTACAAAAAGAAAACGAGGCAGAGAGAGGTGATTAAACAGGATATGACACATTTTCAATTCATCGAGGACATGACTCTAGACAAGAGATTATGAATAACAAGATTAAGATAGATAATTAGTGGATATGATGGAGCAGAGTACTAGTATAGAGCATTCATTTGTTTTCTTAGCATTATTATTATTTTTATGGTAAAGAGTCAAAATTGCTCCTAAACTATGTGAAATAGATCGCTTATACCCTTTGTTACGTTTTGGAATAAAAAATACCCCTACGTTATCCTAAGAGACCACAATGCCCTCAAGAGTTAACACTATTGATGTGACAAGCGATGTGACACTAGTTCTACCACCTAAGCTTGCCAACTAGGATACCTACTAAATTTTAATCTAATTTTATTATTCAAATCCTAATCCATTATAATTAGACTTGACCCACTAAAATTAAGGGTTGGGATTTGAATTGTAAAATTGAATTAAAATTTAGTGAGTATCCCCATCACATCATATAGAATACCAATTGACAGGCATTAAAGTCTATCTTATAGTTTATGTTGATGATCTCATTGTTTCCGCGAGTGCATCTTGTTGGCAAGCCTAGATGACGGAATTAGTGTCACGTGGCTTGTCACATCATTGCCGTTAACTCTTGAGGGCATTTGTGATCTCTTAAGATAACAGTAGGGATATTTTTTATTTCAAAATGTCACGGAGGGTGTAAGTGTCACATAGTTCAAAGACAATTTTGACCTTTTTCCATTATTTTTATGCTAGCATTATCTTATTCTTCGATTTTATTACTATGCTATTTCATTTATTTTAACTATCTACGCTATTTTACTATCAATGATTTTTGTTCTTCATAATTTTGATCATTACTTATTATTCTCGTTCTTCTTTCAAACTTGGTCTCAAATCGAGAAACTATAAAATATAACTATATATATATATATATATATATATATGAGAATGTTAGGTTCACGTACGTGACACTCTCACATAATTCTTATTTATTTATTTTTTTAAATAATTCAATATTTTAAAAAATTCATTAAATAACAATAGACGTTAACAAAATTCAAAAGACATCGTTTCTGATAAAACGACACTTTAGTCTATTCCAACCATTCAAAAAAGTCATAACCATTCTAAAAAGTAATAATCTTTCGCAAAAGTCACAATCCTTCGAAAAAGTCATAACCCTTAAAAAAAGTCATAACTTTTCGAAAAAGTCACAACTTTTTGAAAAAGTCACAACCTTTTGAAAAACCTTTCGAAAAAGTCACAATCCTTCAAAAATGTCACAACATTTTAAAAAGTCATAACCTTCAAAAACGTCATAACTCTTTGAAAAATTCACAACTTTTCAAAAAAGCTAGTTAAAACCTTTAGAAAAAGTTACAATTCATAACTCTTCGAAAAAGTCACAATCCTTTGAAATAGACACAACCTTCGAAAAAGTCATAATCCTTCAATGTGAAAAATTATCCGCTTTTAAAGTATATTAAATTTATTTTTAAGTTGGGGTATTATACAAATCTCTTTTGAAAAGTCACAACCTTTCAAAAAAGTTATAACCCTTCGAAAAAGTCACAATCCTTCGAAAAGTTACAATCCTTCGAAAAAATCACAACCCTTCGAAAAAATTACAATCGTTCGAAAAAGTCACAACCCTTCGAAAAAGTCACAACCCTTTGGGAAAGTAATAATCCTTCGAAAAAGGCACAACTCGTCAAAAAAATCACAACTCCTTGAAAAAGTCACAAGCTTTCGAAAAAGTCATAATCATTCAATGTGAAAAATTATCTACTTTCAATATAATATAATATAATATAATATAATTAAATAAATATAATATAAAATATAAAAAGTATATTAAATTAATTTTTAAGTTGGGGTATTAGAGTAATTTAATATTCAAGTTAGGGAGCTCAAACACTATTGACAAGCCAATTATATAAAAAAAAATAATGTTATAATCCAAAAATATTATTGAAGATAACTAAGACTTTGACAATATTACATTAACAGAACTTCTTGAGATAAATTCATAATGTTAAATTTTCTATATAGAATGGACTTAATAATTTTAGAATATTTTATTAATTTTAATTTTAAAATTTATAAACTTAATTAGATTACTTGTGATCGCGGAGGCTAATTATAAAAAAAGAGTTTTTACACTCTCACATTAGCTAAGTGACAATTATATAAAATCGTCTATTACACCGATATTCCAACCTCAAGAAAAGATATTAATTAGACAATAGTAGATTTTTATTATATAATTTTGTAGTTTTTCAAAGCCATCATAGTTTTATTAATTTTTTGCACAAAAAATATCTAAAAATTACACACAAAAAAATCAAATAAGAATAATTTCTTTTATATTAAAATCAGATTATTCCTTTTGATTTTTAATTTATCAAATAATATAAAAAAGAAGTTTAGCTCAACAGTATTATAAACATTATTAAATGTATACTGAAACGAATATTTGGACACATGAAGAAGCACATGTTGGTGTAAGCAACCTAGCCAAAAAAAGTAGTCGATATTTTATGGGGAATCTTCTGGTTCCTGGCTTATTCTCAAACTTAATATTTTTAAATTAACAAAAAAAAGAAATAATTTTTGGACTTTGGTTTTTCAATTATTTAGTCAACAAATCTGTGCAAAACGACAATTATCCTCTGAATAGATTAACAATAATTATACTAATAGTCACTTGGACTCTTTTCAGATTTTGTCACAATGGTTCTAATGGAGTTTTAATATATAATTATTGATGAGGGGGATTTCAAATTTTAATAAAATAAATGTATTATTATTGTATAAAATAAATTTAAAATTATTTTTAATAGGTTAATTTTGAATGTATTTTCAGTAGTTCTTTTTTAATTCTTATTATTGGTTCATTGAATTTTTAAAATTATAGCATGAAAATAATTTTTCTTTTTACAATTTTTTTAGTAATTTTATGTAATATGTTGCTCAGTGAAATCCAAAGAATATTTAATATAAATATTCGATCTAATTATATACAATATGAAAAATAAATAATAATTTCAATATGTTTAACCAATAATTTCTTCTTTTTGCCTTAATTGGAATTTTACCTAAACTCTGAAATACGTCTCTCTTTGGTAAACCAAACCCAAACTATGCAATAATACACTACAACATGCGTGCACGCAACCCAAGGTTATCACAAAAAGTTAAATTTACATCTAATTTTCTTTGTGTATTTGTAATATATTTATATATAATCAATATTATAAATAAATGATGTATAACTATATAAGAGATGATGAGATCTGCAAAGATAAAATGGACACACATCTTATTACTGTCTCATAAAAATATACATTTATATACATCATTATATAAAAATTTTACATTATTAAAAAAATGACTCTAATAATCATTTTTCGTAAATTAGAGGAAATGAGTTTATTTTGAGTTTATGGTCACTTCCTTTAATTTACCTCCAATTTTCTAATAAAATAAAAATCCATGGGATGTCATTAGCTACAAATATTGTACAACAATATATATATTATCCGTAAAAAGTTCTTCACACCATCAATATAATTTAACTTATCATAGTAGCTAGTTATCATTTTTATCACGTTATTAATTATTATTCATTCATAAATTTTCACGTATTATTTATCAATCAGTACATAAAATTTAAATTCGCGAAAAAATGGTACGTACCCGGGACAAAAGACATATTAAGGATTGCATTTGGTTTCTTCCGACTGAATCTCCAACAAATGCCAATGACTTGTTTCTCATCATATCCAAGAATTGAAATGGATTGAAGATAGACAATTCACATCCCTTGGGCTTCCATCTATATAATAAAATTAATTAGATTCATTTTGATTACACAAATTTTCTTACTTGAGAAATCATTTACCATTCTTATTTACGAATTATGAAAAAGAATTAAATTATAACTAGAAAATATATATGATTGGAATTTTCAACGTACCTCCATTTCAAGAAGTCGGTATCAGGCCTCCCATATTTCATACAATTTTGGTGTTCATGGATCGCCCAACAAGTAGTATTCGTATAATATGGACCATCCGAATTCGGAATCCACTCTCCTACTGAAATATCACATGTTTCATCATTCACAATCTTTATCTCCATATCTTCAATTGCATGATATGTGGATGATTGATCATGGTTTGCTAAATTTGTAGCATGATACCACTTACAAGTGTACTGAAGAGGGATAATACCTAGAATAATTAATGTTAAAGCAACAAGTATGAATAGTTTTGGGGTTCTTTGTGATGCATTATTGGAATACTTTTTCTCACAAGGGAACTCCATTGGCTTGGAAACCAAAGATGGGAGTTGAATCAGAAAATGTTAAGTTTATAAAAAATAATGTTATGGAAGATGGCATCAAGAAAAAACAAAGGACTAGTTGGCACTTACATGAGACACAAGCAACGTGCTAGTAGTATATATACTACTAATTATTATATATACAATGTAAATTTTTACCACAATATCTTGCCCCCTACTACATCTTTCCTCGTTCATCAGGTTAAGTTGTATTTAGGTACACATATATATATATAAAACTAATTGAATTCAAGTTTTATTCACAACTCTTATATGGTAAAAAACAAAACTTCTTGCTACATCTAAGTTAAATTACATGAAAGTTCATTACTATGTCAATGTCTATCAAGATGGCATAAATCCTTTGCTTGTGCAAACACTTATTCTCCTTGGGTACCACCTTTTGGATCCTATTATTAGACCCCACTTGCAAAGTCTAACGCCCAATACGTCCAATCTATCTAGATGGATAATTGAGGAGTACATTAATCAAAGTATTGCTAGTGTAAAAATAGTATTTTTTTCTAAAAAAATTACATTTTTCTTCGTTCATTTACACTTTTTAATAATTTTTTAGTCCAAAAAGGAACAACAACCCCCCTCCCCCTCCCCCACCACACACCATGCTGCTTCTTCTTCTTCTTTACCTTTTTTAGTTTTCAAAGTTTTTTTCAATTTTTGTCTCCACAGTTTCTTCTTACAATTTTTTTATTCTTTTCAATCTTCAATTAAAAAAAATATAATAAAAAATCAACTAATTGAATCTATATATGAAGAAAGAAGTAAAATGATTTTTCTTTATTGGAGGTGAAAAAAGCTAGCCGGCTTTCATTCATCTCAATTTTTATCACCTCCAAACAAACACTATTACTCAAATTAAAATATGAATCCATTAAGTTTATCAAATTTTTTAATCTAAAAATACTATAAAATTAATTTGGATGCTCTCAATTACTCTTTATCGTTGATTTAGAGTGGATGAATCGCCGACAAGTTTTCATTTTTCTTTCCTCTTGTACTGGTCTCTCTATATCATTCTCTATGATGTATCATGAATGAAAAATAATTTTTTTAAAAAAATTGGTAGGTGGGAATGGATCAGAAGAAGAAGAAAGTTGAAATCCATGAAAGAGATGTCTGGGGAAGAAGAAGAAGAAACGGGGTTGGATAGTGTGGGGTCAAGTGAAATATTTTATTATTTTTTGTAAAAGATAAAATATGTATTTGAAATCATTTTAAATATCATTCCATTTTTTCTATAATTTTGGGAGCCCAACGCCACATGTCATTTTTTAATTAGACATTTTTACTGTCTCATGGTGATGCATCACACATTCTTCATTTTTTTTTGTTGATTATTAAAAAGTGCTTAATAGAAATGACTTTTAAATAACTAAAAGTGTTCAATAGATATCGAACCTAAATGAGGTGTCTAAATGAAATATGTGAACAACTTTAAGGGGTTATTGATGAGTTAAGCTATTATTTTTTATAATAACATGTTACTATAATAAGAATATTGCATTAGCATATATTTTAAATAACAATATTTTGCTATAATAATTAAAAGTTATCTAGACAAATAATATCATTATAAAAAGGTTTGACCATGTACATTTCATTTTCATTGACTGTTCTCATGTTAATAACTTCATATTAATCAAAGTTTTATATATAGGCCACGATTACTCTCATTTTCACTAATAAATGACGATTATTGACAATAAACGTGTACTAACGAAAATAAGAAAATAAGGGGTCGTTGAGCCAGGTATTAGTTATGTATGATTTAGTTATGCAGGTATTAGTTATGTAGGATTTAGTTATGCATGATTTAGTTATGTAGGTATTAGTTATGCAAGGTTTAGTTATGCAAAGTTTAAAAGAAATTACTAAGTTAATTCTCATTTCTTAATTATCAAATGTTTAGTGAGCTAATAAATTAATATATGTTATTAACAAATGAATAGGTAAATAAATTTTACTATCTCGATCGATTTTTTTCAATGTACAACATGAAAAAATATGTAACTAATACCTACACATATATTATATAATTTAAATTAATCAGTGATTCGATTAGTTGTAGATGGAATTTTTTTTAACTTTTGTAAAAAGAAAAAAAATAAACAAATAGTATAATTTATAAATAAAAAAGTACATAATAAAAAAATAAGCTAATATTTGTATTAAGACCGCCGATTCCGTCAGAATTCTCAAGTAATATCGTTCTATTTCGATCTACATTTAATATAAATATTTTTTTGTTGAATGCATACTTAAATTAAATTAAGAAAAAGAGAAATGATGAAAATATTTTATATTGTAAATGGGTAATTTTCATCTAAATCTTTCTATGATGTTATCAAAAAAGAAATTAAAAAATAACAAAGAAAATTGAAAGTATATTAATAGGGGTAGATATGTAATTTTAGTAAGATGTGACGATGAGGCCAGGTGGTTGGTTCTCTTGGAAAATCAACAATGGTTCTTCAAGTGCCAGCCACGCCGAGGGTACCCGCCCCGGGTGTGACATTTTCATTGATTAATTTTTATTTTTAACTTATAATTTTAGATTTTTAATGGTGGAATTTGGGGATTTTTTGAACTTCAATTTCTAAACTTTAATTGATGATTTCTCCCTCATTTTAACTTCGTTTTAAAAATGGTTTTCACAATTGAACTCCTTGTTACTTGGAAAACATTTCCATGTATTAATTTTCAAATTCTGACTACTTTTTTCGGCATAGAATTTTTTACCATTTTTCCATTTTCATTTGAATTGATTGGTTTTTATTTCATTAGATTCATTATGTGATAGTGATGCTATATTTTAATATGTTTTGGTGTTTCGAAGTATCTTATAAAGGGGAAAGTTAAGAATTTGACTTGATTTGAGACTTTATATAAGGTAAGTGGATTTCTAACTTTTTTTAAGTATGATTGAACCTTGTATGCTATTATGTGTATTGAATTGAGTAGTTTGGGATATGAGTGTATCATCTTAGGCTTTGATCATGAGATTTTGGATTGATTACTCATTCATATAGTGATATCTTGACTTGTGAGATAAATTGTGAGTTCATAATCTATGTAAGTTGTGAATCATTTGATATTAATATTGAGATGAGATTGATATTAATATATACTGATGATATTGAGTCACTAATGATATTGATATATTGATGATAATGAACTCATTTTGATATTAGCACTGTGATATAATTGTGATCATGCACATTTGCATTTATTATTACTTGTACATTGATACTTATGATGACTACGACCGAGAGATGAATAAGATAACATATGGGTTGGTGGCTGAGACCTCTACCAGTCGATGATAGCCGAGGTTTTCGCCGACGAGCTGAGTTAATATGCTGGCTGATATTGGGTCTGAGGTCTTTTTCGAATGGGTGAGCATTGGCCGAGGTCATTGCCGACAATGTTCACAGATACATGGTATATGTGAGACCCCCATGGGTTGTGGTCTGAGGTTATCAATGGATGTGTATCATAGGATAGACATGCATTATGATTATGTGGTACTACATCACATTATATACATCTCATGGCATCTACTTCACTCTATCTTATATCATATCTGTTTGATATTACCATAGTTTTGATTATGAGAGTGTGTACTTATTGTGTCATTGACTTGAGAAACTGTTGGATGGTACGCCCAAATTTACACCTCAATTCAGATGCAAAGCGGTCGTTGACCAAATATAGAACCCAACTAGAGTTGGGGTCG
>JBCEWC010006516.1:0-22915 GCA_038996855.1 Solanum aculeatissimum
TGTGTGTTGTTAACCCTTGAGGGGTATTTGTGGTCTCTTAAGATAACGACAGGGGTATTTTTGGTCCAAAAATCTAATGGAGGGTATAAGTGGTCTATTTTGCATAGTTCAGGGGCAATTTTGACCATTTTCCGTAAAAATTAAAATATGTAAAGTGTTGGTATAGTGTCCTATTACTAATATTTAATATTTATAAAGGGATAAAATAATTATTATTATAATGTTATTGGATTATCGGTTTACCCAATAACCCAATAGTAAAAATCAATATCGAACCGATAATCCAATAATCTTTTTCTTTAAAACCATTAAAAACCTGATAACCCAATAACAATAAACCAATAATATTTTTATCGATTTGATTTATCGATCAGTTTGATTTTTGCACACTCATATGTTTAAGGAGCCAAAATACTTTATGTTTGACTGTTTTTGTTCAATATAATAAAATAATAAATTATTTTTTAAAAAAAACTTTGTGTTTTAATATGTTCATGTGTTACCAATTATATAGATTTTATTAAAAGAAATAAGAAATTAATGTTAAATTCATAGTTTGAAACACGACATCTTTTTGTAAAATGTACAGTCTGTCCTTAAAAAAAAAAGAGTAGTTTGGATTAATTATTACTTATATATTAAATCAAAATGATAAAAATAAAAAGGGGCTAAAATGTGTCATTTAGTAAGAAAAAGAAACATAAGGGTAGTTTTATTTACAATAAAGGAATTAAATAATGATGTGATAATCTAGTAAATGTCTTTTTTATTAATAAACCTTTAGTTTATTGGATTAAAAAAAAGAGATATACGAGAAATAATATAAATCATGGGTTTGTTTTGGACAAAATATTATTTTCAATGTTGACCTTTAACTTATTTAAATGATGCTGGAAAATATAAGGATGAGTTGTTAATTTGTTATCCTACATAGAATATGGTATAAAAAGTATATCATAATGTGATATAAATAATTTTAGAATCGCTAATCCCAAAATTTAAAACTATACCAAATGTGTGATAAAATAATACTAATACATTATCAATAAGGGTTATGATAGAGTGGTAAGTACTCCTTTATTCTTCTCCAGAGGTCTCAGATTTGAGTCCTCTTGAGTATGGAGTCGTCTTTATTAGAGAGCAGTTCACCCCTCAATGTGGAACTTCCTAGTGCGAATCCAAATTTAGTTGAATTTCAATGTAAATATCGAACACCGAGTGGAAAACCAAAAAAATAATCCTAATACATTTATTCCAATTTTTCATAACTCCTTATCTTTATGATCAAACGACCCCTAATTGGAAATTTAAAAAATAAAATAATATTATGGAGCACAGGATTAACAAATGATTAAAATACTAACCCCAAGAATAAGGAATTTGGAATAACTTGTCTAACCTTACTACCTTCCATGCACCATCAACCAAGACTTTGCTTTTCAAGATATACCCAAAACAAAACAAAAAAAGAGAGTAAATTAATAGTATCTGAGTGGCGTTCAACACTTATGAGTTATGACTAATCCTAGTTCTAATCTTTCAATATTTTATAAAGTATGATTAATCATTTTAACTTTTTATGGCTTTTAAAGACGTTACATTAATAAATTACATATTTCCATGTTTCTTTTATAAGTAAATATTTATGATTATAAATTTTCAAATACACATAATTTTAAAAATGTCTATTGAATTGGTTAAAGTCATTGCTCAAAATTTCTCTCAATTGACCTGATGTGTCATAGATAGAAAGGAGTGGACTATACGCCAACTCATTCTATTTCAGTCTGGTCTCCTCTCCCAGGTTTTGAGCTCCAAGCTCCCACTAAAAAATATAGTAACTAGTTATTACTTTATATAATCTTTTTATATAGTTTGAACAATCTTTTCATCATAATTAATAGTAATTGGTTCAATATTGGTATCCAATATTTTCTAAAGAGGGAACAATTGTACGTACGAAATTCATATGTAGGAATTATTCTGCAAGACAAATTTGGTGACATAATAAATAGAAAAAAAGTTAAGCATTTTCCTTTAAGATAAAAGAATGGATAGTGTGAAAAGGAAGATACAAAAAAGAAAAACAAAGCCCTTCAAAAGGATTCCAACTTTTAAAGATTCTGCAAAGATAAGTTGCATCTTTCTTTTATTAACTTAGAGGTATAACTCATATAATTTTTGTGCTAACAAGATGAAGACACACAAAAGGACAATAAATCAAGAAAGCACACTCTGAAATAGAAATCAAATCAACTCATCTTATTGAGGCAGATATTATGATCCCACCATCTAAAAGAAATCTCACTTAAAAAGCTTTAATTGTACTGGTCTTAATACCTAAATTGTATTTGGCAAATTGCTAGTTCTTGTGCTAGAAGAATTGTAGACTTTAATGTACAATGTTGCTTTGACTATTGGTATAAAATGAGATAAAATCGCGCTACATAATAGTATCATGCATGCACAATGTTGCTAGACTTTTCGTTTCACAAGCCCCTGCAGTAACTCCAGAATCTTTAATCTTTCTTCAGCATGAGATCAGATTATTCTGAATTTTGTTTGCCCTGAAATTTGGGATTTAGTGACATTTCAATCTCTTCAAGGGATCGGCCTTTAGTCTCAACGATAAAAAAGTAAGCAAAAGCTGCTGCCAACAATGAAACAGCACCGAAGCTTCCATAAACTGGAGCAACACCAAATTTCTCAACGAGTTCCAGGAAAAGGAGACCCACCAAGAAGTTGAAGACCTGTCCATTCACCATCAACAAGTCTAGATCAATAGAAACATATTACGTTCACGCGATCTAAGTACTGAACAGATTGCAATTAATTAGTCTGAAGCACTGAAATGACACACATGATCTTGATACATACCCAATGAACGGAGAAACTAAAGCCCATTATCTTCCCCCGTGTCCTGCTGCTGCTGAGCTCTGGTATTATAAGACCAGTTACTGGCCCAGCTCCAACAGCAAAGGTGAATATATACCTATATCAGAGCGAAATGTTAAAGACAGAACACGGGGAAATTCAAATAGTATTCTCTGAGCATTTTTTGTATTGATGCATACAAGATTGTTCCCAGTATTGATAAGTTGTTGCTTATTTCACCACCCATTGGAAAGCTGATAGCATAGACAGTCAGAAACATTGATAAAGCCTGCAAAAGACAGATCCAATCGAAGTGAGTTGACTATTTCGGAAATGACCTCTAAGGGTTCTATTTTTTTTTTTTCTCCTTTCCTTCTATCTGTGATTATGCCAGAAGGGGGTGAGGACAAGAAATTGGAGAACAAGAAACATGCACCTTTCCCTGTCTTTTGCTCACCCAGTACTTTTATCACGCATAACAAGCTTGGTGTCTATAATCATCAATATGCAAGATATCCAACCATACTGAGTGGAGTTCAAAACATGAAGATAAGCAAAGACAAATTCCAAGTTCCTTAAAGATTACTCGCTCTTAAAACCACTTGATGCATATAGGTCTAAGGATTATAACAATTGCAATGAACAATTTATGTTAAAGCTTTTACTTTAGGATAGAAAAACACTTTTCCACTCACCATTCCAACGTAGCTTCCAATTAGAAGCCTCTGCCTCCCCTGCTTATCCATCAAGTATAAAGCACATAGTGCACCTGCAAGCAGCACGGAAACTAAACATTATCTTGGAACAACGTGAAATTTAGCAGGTCTTGCAAATTGCGTCTCAAGTCATTTGATACCTGCAAAGTTGGTCAGTCCCACATATAAGCTTGCTAAAGCGCTGCTTGAGATTCCAACATCTTTGAAAGTCAAGGATGAAAAGTAGAGAACTCCATTTATGCCAGCAAGCTGTTGAAGTACAAACAAGGCACCTCCAATTGTAGCAACTGTAGGGAAAGAACAAAGTTGAAGTCTAATTTGGAGGATTGATGTTTATATGTGCGTGCTCGTACAACATGCATAACATCAGCATTTTTAGCAGATTATGGCACATTTTACACCAAGAAGTATGAGTATCCAGCACGCCAGGAAAAACTTAAAACAACAGCAGAAGATATTAACCACGGGCATCCAGCTAAACAAGTTATAGAGTCACCAAAAATTTGTAATGGGTAGTCTCGGAAAACAACCAAAGAACATTGCAACTTTCATTAAGTTGGGCAGATGATAATCCAATTAAATGCCAGAAATCATCTTTAAAAATGTTTAGAAGTGTTCAACTCTACGAAGTGGAGGCAGCTGTTAAGTATTGCCGGCTAACTCAAATTAAAGAGCAATCTCACAGAGTTCCAGATACACACAATAGCAGAAGGCTCATAATTTATCCCGGAAATCTGCAGTTTTACATTTCAAGCATATTTTCATGATATTCCCCTCAAAACCCCAGAATACAACCCGTAAGAACCCAAGTGACAACCATTAAAGTCAAATCCATCTACCTGAATCAAACAAAGAAAGAAACTGGTTTGCAATGTATGGAGATTTTAGGCACCTCAAGGGATCAAAATTAGCACACGAAAACTTATTATATGAAATCTAAACAACCACCTTAAATCTAATAAAGTATCAATTAACAAAAAGACCACCTTCATACAACCTCTAGAGTGTGGTTCCTCTAGGAGTTCCAGCCAACTGCTGTTCAAGTCACCCCTATCATTCTTTATGACAGACTCAAAATCTTTGATAGCTTTATCTACTTCTGATGAACCCCATAAGTTATTGATGACTTTTTTTGCCTCATCGAGTCTCCCAGCCTTACATATATTCCCATAGCAAAGTTAGCAGCAGTACATAGAAACAGGAGTTAATACAAACATGCTACTAGAAATTGATACCTTGCATAGCCAGCGAGGGCTCTCAACAGCAAATTGCATACCAAGTGCAAGAATAAATCCTGGAACACTAGCAATATAGAGCATTGTCCTCCACCTGCCAATGTTTGGATCAGAGCATCCAACATGTGAAACATGGATTTCTTTTTTGGGGGAGAATGTATAAACGAGAAACAGCACCAAGGCAGTGCAAGCCATATTTACAAGAGAACAACATCCCAACTATGTCCATCTAAGTTTATAATGAACCTAGCATGTGTACTAAAGAATCTGCCTCCTCTATGTAGCATGTGAAGCATGAATTTCTATGGTTGTTGCATCATATCTTGCCTACTTCTGGCAAGAAACCATTAAAAGGACAAGAAAGTAAGGGGTTGATTGGTCCATGGTCTGATTATGCTTGGATTATAATGTAATCATCGCATATAATGAACAAATTTTTTCATGTATGAATTTTTATGCTACAAGTAATAATACATGGACTGGTGTAGAAATTGCCTAGTTTAAGGGCATTTTTGTCTTTAGATACTCTGATCGACATAGTGCTAAATTAATGATATGTGTATTCTTACTCCCATTCAGTCCCATATAAAATAATAGGTCGAATAGCTTAATAAAGACACATACTTGCATCAATTTGACATTCTGGCCTACTACTCTATGGAGTTTTCATTCAAACACCTTCAACTTGATTGAAACAAGTCTTTTAAATGTAATCTTACTATATCTGAAAATAATTCTAAGACAGTAAAATACTGTATAGCAGAAACAGAAAAGAAGAAAAAAAAATCTGAAACCACTGATTTCACAGTTTGTCCTTAAGGAACTTAAAACCCTTACCATTCCCAAGATGTAGGATTATTTCCTCTCACGATAGAACGGATTTACCTGCACCAGTGTACTGGCACTTCCCCATTTTTGTATAACTTGAAGCTTTGACACTAAACCCATCGACCTTCTTCCCCAAAACATCCCTGTAAACCCCTATATGTAAAACCCATCAAACCCAGAAGAGAAGTGCAAGCTCTCAAGAAGAACTCAGAATTTTGAAAAGAGATACAGAAGGATTTTATCGCCAGCACCGACGACCTTGAATACGTCTCTCTATTTCTGTCTACACTAAGAGCCTATCCACCATTAGGCGTTCCAAATTGGGTAATAGAACTCCGATTTGGGAGTACTAATTTCGACGAACTCTCGGCGATCTGTTTCGGATTGCGAGGAGCCATCAAGAACAAACATTGGAAAAGTTCTGGGCATAAAGAATTTTACATTTCTTGACGCGAAGTTTGGAAGAAGCCATTAATTCCGACAAGGTTTTTCGGCAAAGCTACTTCAGTAAGTCTCCGGCAACGACTACACATTTCTAGTGACATTGAGTGCATATCGGCCAAAAATTTTCACATTAACCAGGTGATATCTTCCAAATTCCTCTATATTTACTATTCCGTGTATCAACTACTATAGTATTGCCTAAGTATCTTGTCTTTTACATATTGTGTTTCTTGTATAATTTCTGGGTTTATTTGTTTTTATTCTGCTGAGTTTATTGTTCTTTCTTTGCAACTTGTTGTGCTGCTCCCTCTTGCACTTGCATGTTGACTTCGTCATTGCCCCGTTTATTCTTTATACATCGTTGTTATTGTTTGCTGGTAATCTCTTGTATACTATTATATCATTGGACTGTTGATTCAAGCGCGTATATCTTCTCGATCTACTGTTGTATACCTAGTTATTTGTTTAGTGACGTTGGAGACTTATGGAGGATTAGGGTCATGCCTTTGGTTAGGGGACAGGCTTACTTAAGTTGAGAGTAAGATCGCCATACATGCCCTTTGTCACCCTAATATATACCATTGGAACACTTTTCACCTCTAGACACCTCCATAAGATATCCCTCGGCACTTTGCCATAAGCCTTCTCAAGATCAATGAATACCATATGGAGGTCCCTCTTTCTCTGAACAAGATGGATTGTTTCAGTAGTCTATCGCCCCGGCATGAATTCGAACTAATTCTCTAAAATAGACACTTCTCTTCTCACTCTCATCTCCACCAGACCTTCATAGTGTGGCTTATCAACTTGATATCCCTGTAATTGTTAGAGTTTTGAGTATCACCCTTGTTCTTGTACAATGGAACCATTGTACTCCTCCATTCATCAGGTATCTTAGTAGTCTTCAAAATAGCATTAAATAACCTAGTCAACCACTCCATACCATCCTTTTTTTTTATTTGCACCGGGTGTCCGAGTCTCTTAGAGCCCCGACTAATCCCAGGGGGTGCACTCCATACCATCCTTGACAATGCTTTTCCAAAAATCCATCGGGTTCAATCGCTCTCCCTTTGTTCATCCTACTAATAGCACGTTTAACCTCTTCAACCCTGAAATGCCTGCAGTAACCACAATTATAATGATTATCAGAGTGCGCCAAATCATCAACTCAATATCTTTGTCACCTTTCTCATTTAAGAGTTCGTGAAAGTAAGTTTGCCACGTTTGCTTAATCGAAGTCTCGTCCGTCAACACCTCACCATTTTCATCCTTGATGCACTTCACTTGGTCCAAGTCGCGAGCTTTTCTCTCTTTCACGAGCCTATACAGTCTCTTGTCCCCGCCTTTTTCGCTTAGCTCGACGTACAAACGTTGTTGTCTTAGCACTTGTGACCGCCGTCTTCGCTTCTGTCTTCTAAATATCCTTAAGCCTCCGTTTTTCATCCTCCTCTGTACACTCCAACCACTTTGTATAGGCAACCTTCTTAGCTTTCGCTTTGCCTTGAACTTCTTCATTATACCACCAAAAGTCCCCTCAATACCCTTAGTATCTCAATAGATACTTTTCTAATGAAACTATAGCAATAGTATCCCACATGTTGTTCACATTCCCGTTACTACTCCAAGCCCCCAAACTACTCAACTTTCCCCCCATCTCCTGAGAAAGGGCCTCCCCATATAATCCTTGGTTGGACATAAATAGCCTTTTTTCTCTTAATCCATCACCAAAAGCCTATGTTGAGTGGAAATATTTTCACTCGGAATAACCTTGCAATTCTTACAAAGACTTCTATCACCCTTCCGGAGAAGTAACTAATCAATCAGTGTCTTAGCTACCATACCAAGAAAAGTAATCAAGTGATTTTCCCTCTTCAGGAAACATGAATTAGCAATAACCAACTCAAAGGCTATAGAAAAATCCAAGAGAGATGTCCCACCTTCATTCCTCTCCCCAAAACCAAAGCCTCCACGATCCTCGTCAAAACCACTAGAAGTTGTACGGATAATGTCCATTAAAGTCTTCCCCAATGAAGATCTTTTCTGTGTTCGGTAATACCTTTCACGACCTCATCCAAAAGAGCTTTTTGACTTCCTCATCCAGCCCCCTTGAGGCGCATAGGCACTAACTATATGTCTACCGATAACAAGTTTAATAGACATCATCCTATCATTTATCCTCCTGACCTCAACCACATACTCCCTAAGGTCTTCATCTACTAGGATGCCTACTTCATTTCTATTCTTAGAGCCACCAGAGTACCATAATTTAAACTCATCTACGTCCCGTGCTTTGGTACCTACCTATCTAATCTCCATGAATACACGCTATATTAATTTGTCTCCTCTTAAGACTTCACTAGCTCTATCGACTTCCCTGTAAATGATCCTATGTTCCACGACCCTACTCTCAACTTAAGTAAGCTTGTCCCTAACCGAAGACATGACCCCAATCCACCATTAGTCCGTAACACCACCCAAAAGACAAGTGCAAGCTCTCAAAAACTCGGAATTTTGAAAAGAGATACAGAAGGATTTTATCGCCAGACCCGACAACCTTGAATACGTCTCTCTATTTCTGTCTACACTGAGAGCCTATCCACCATGAGGCATTCCAAATCGGGTAATAGAACTCCAATTTGGAAGTACTAATTCCGCGAACTCTTGGCGATCTGTGAGAAGCCATCAAGAACGAACATTGGAAAAGTTCTGGGCATAAAAATTGTTACATTTCTTGACGGGAAGTTTGGACGAAGCCTAGCGACAAGTTTTTTTTTGGCAAAGCTACTTTAGTAAGTCTCCGACAACGACTATACATTTCCAGCGACATTGAGTGCATATCGGCCAAAAATTTTCACATTAACCAGGTGATATCTTCCAAATTCCTCTATATTTATTATTCCGTGTATCAACTACTATAGTATTGCCTAAGTATCTTGTCTTTTACATATTGTGTTTCTTGTATAATTTCTGGGTTTATTTGTTTTTATTCTGCTGAGTTTATTGTTCTTTCTTTGCAACTTGTTGTGCTGCTCCCTCTTGCACTTGCATGTTGACTTCGTCATTGCCCCGTTTATTCTTTATACATCGTTGTTATTGTTTGCTGGTAATCTCTTGTATACTATTATATCATTGGACTGTTGATTTCAAGCGCGTATATCTTCTCGATCTACTGTTGTATATCTAGTTATTTGTCCTCATCATTTATCATACTCCCTAAGGTCCTCATGTACTAGGATGCTTATTTCATTTCTATTCTTAGAGCCACCAGAGTACCATAATTTAAACTCATCTACATCCCATGCTTTGGTACCTATCCATCTGATCTCCTGAACACATGCTATATTAATTTGTCTCCTCCTAAGACTCTTCACCAACTCTATCGACTTCCCTGTAAATGATCCTATGTTCCACGACCCTACTCTCAACTTAAGTAAGTTTGTCCCCTAACCGAAAACATGACCCTAATCCACCACTAGTTCCCAACGCCACTAAACTAAGAACAAATAACTAGATATACAACAGTAGATCGAGAAGATATACGCGCTTGAAATCAACAGCCCAATGATATAACAGTATCCAAGAGATCACCAGCAAACAATAACAACAATGTATAAAGAATAAACGAGGCAATGAAAAAATCAATATGCAAGTGCAAGAGGGAACAACACAACAAGTTGCAAAGAAAGAACAATAAACTCAACAGAATAAAAACAAATAAACCCAGAAATTATACAAGAAACACAGTATGTAAAAGAAAGTACTTAGGAAATACTATAGTAGTTGATTCACGGAATGGTAAATATAGAGGAATTTGGAAGATATCACCTGGTTAATGTGAAAATTTTTGGCCGATATGCACTGAATGTCATTGGAAATGTATAGTCGTGGCCGGAGACTTACTGAAGCAGCTTTGCCGAAAAAACCTTGTCAGAATTAGTGGCTTCTTCCAAACTTCTCGTCAAGAAATGTAAATTTTTTATTCACATAACTTTTCCTATGTTCGTTCTTGATGGCTCCTCGCAATCCAAAACAAATCGCCAAGAGTTCGTCGGAATTAGTACTCCCAAATCGGAGTTCTATTACCCGATTTGGAATGCCTAATGGTGGATAGGCTCTCAGTGTAGACAGAAATAGAGAGACATTCAAGGTCGTCAGTGTTGGCGTTAAAATCCTTCTGTATCTCTTTTCAAAATTTCGAGTTCTTCTTGAGAGCTTGCACTTGTCTTCTGGGTGGTGTTGGGGACTAATGGTGGATTGGGGTCATGTCTTCTGTTAGGGGACAGGCTTACTTAGGTTGAGAGTAGGGTCGTGGAACATAGGATCATTTACAGGGAAGTCGATAGAGCTAGTGAAGAGTCTTAAGAGGAGATAAATTAATAAAGCGTATGTTCAGGATATTAGATGTAGGTACCAAAGCACGGGACGTAGATGGGTTTAAATTATGGTACTCTGGTGGCTCTAAGAATAGAAATGAAGTAGGCATCCTAGTAGATTAGGACCTTAGAGAGTATGTGGTTGAGGTCAGGAGGATAAATGATAGGATGATGTCTATTAAACTTGTTATCGGTAGACATATAGTAAATGTAGTTAATGCCTATGCGCCTCAAGGGTGCTGGATGAGGAAGTCAAAAAGCTCTTTTGGAAGGATTTGGATGAGATTGTGAAAGGTATTACCGGACACAGAAAAGATCTTCATTGGGGGAGACTTAAATGGGCATTATCGGTACAACTTCTAGTGGTTTTGACGGGGTTTGTGGAGGCTTTGGTTTTGGGGAGAGGAACGAAGGTGGGACATCTCTCTTGGATTTTGCTAAAGCCTTTGAGTTGGTTATTGCTAACTCATGTTTCCCGAAGAGGGAAAATCACTTGATTACTTTTCATAGTATGGTAGCTAAGACTCAGATTGATTACTTACTTCTCTGGAAGGGTGATATAAGTCTTTGTAAGAATTACAAGGTTATTCCGAGTAAAAATATTTCCACTCAACAAACACTTTTGGTGATGATTTAGAGATTAAGAAGAAGACTATTTATGTCCAACCAAGGATTTTATGGGGAGGCCTTTACTCCTGCCCTTTCTCAAGAGATGGGGGGAAAAGTTGAGTAGTTTGGGGGCTTGGAGTAGTGACGAGAATGTGAACAACATGTGGGATACTACTGCTAGTTTCATTAGAAAAGTAGCTATCGAGGTACTAAGGGTATCGAGAAGGACTTTTGGTGGTCGAGGTGATTGGTGGTGGAATGAAGAAGTTCAAGGCAAAATGAAAGCTAAGAAGGTTGCCTATACAAAGTGGTTGGAGTGTATGGAGGAGGATGAAAAACGTAGGCTTAAGGATATCTAGTAGACAGCGAAGACGGCGGTCACAAGTGCTGAGACAACAACGTTTGTACGTCAAGCTAAGCGAAAAAGGCGAGGACAAGAGACTGTATAGGCTCGTGAAAGAGAGAGAAAAGCTCGCGACTTGGACCAAGTGAAGTGCATCAAGGATGAGAATGGTGAGGTGTTGACGGACGAGACTTCCATTAAGCAAAGGTGGCAAACTTACTTTCACGAACTCTTAAATGAGAAAGGTGACAGAGATATTGAGTTGATGATTTGGCGCACTCTGATAATCATCGTAATTTTGGTTACTGCAGGCATTTCAGGGTTGAAGAGGTTAAACGTGTTATTAGTAGGATGAACAAAGGGAGAGAGATTGAACCCGATGCTATTCCAAAGGATTTTTGGAAAAACATTATCAAGGATGGTATGGAGTGGTTGACTAGGTTATTTAATGCTATTTTGAAGACTACTAAGATACCTGATGAATGGAGGAGTACAATGGTTCCATTGTACAAGAACAAGGGTGATACTCAAAACTCCAACAATTACAGGGATATCAAGTTGATAAGCCACACTATAAAGGCCTGGAAGATAGTGGTGGAGATAAGAGTGAGAAGAAGAGTGAGAAGAAGAGTGTCTATTTTAGAGAATTAGTTCGAATTCATGTCGGGGCGATAGACTACTGAAACAATCTATCTTGTTCGGAGACTAATGGAGAAATATAGGGAAAGAAAGAGGGACCTCCATATGGTATTCATTGATCTTGAGAAGGCTTATGGCAAAGTGCCGAGGGATATCTTATGTAGGTGTCTAAGAGGTGAAAAGTGTTCCAATGGTATATATTAGGGTGACAAAAGGCATGTATGGTGAAGCCAAAACTTGGGGAAGAACGATGGGAGGACACTCAGAGTATTTTCCTGTGGAGATTGGACTTTATCAAGGATCTTTGATGAGCCCTTTTCTTTTTTGCCTTAGTGATGGATGAGTTGACACGGTCTATTTAGGAGGAGGTTCCATGGTGTATGTTGTTGCGGATGTCATAGTATCGATTGATGAGACTCGGGATAAAGTAATGATAGGTTGGAGGTTTGGAGACATACTTTGGAGTCTAAAGGGTTTAAATTGAGCAGGACCAAGACAGAATACTTGGAATGCAAAATTAATAGTGCGAAGGATGAAGCAGACATTGAAGTGAGGCTTGCAACTCAATCTATTCCCAAGAGAGAGCTTTAAATATCTTGGGTCCATCATCCGGAGTAATGGTGATATCGATAATGATGTCACACATCGTATTGAAGCAGCATGGATGAAATGGATGCTTAACTCTAGAGTATTGTGTGATAAGAAGATACCACCTAAACTTAAAGGTAAGTTTTATAGAGTCCTGGTTAGACCGTCTTTGCTTTATGAGGTAGAGTGTTGACCAATCAAAAACTCGCATGTTCAAAAGATGCAGGTTGCGGAGATGAGGATATTGAGATGCATGTGTGGACATACAAGGGGTGATAAAGATTAGGAATGAGATCATTCGGGAGAAGTTAGGGGTGGCCTCTGTGGCAGACAAAATATGAGAAGCGAGACTACGATGGTTTGGGCATCTGCAGAGGAGGAGTGCTAACGCTTTTGTTAAGAGGTGCGAGAGGCTAGATTTAGGGGTTACGCGGAGGGGTAGAGGTAGACCAAAAAAGTATTGGGGAAGGGTGATTAGATAGGATATGGCGCAGCTTCACATCATCGAGGACATGACCTTAGATAGAAAGGATTGTAGGACACGTATTATGGTAGAAGGTTAGTTGGCTAGTAGGGGTAGGTTGATACATTGCCTTGTGATATAATAGGTTAGTACGATTAGTCGCGTCGTTATATCTTGTGTTATTATTTTCCGTCATTTATTTTACTAGTTTTTTGTATTTATACAATTATCAATTGTTTTCCACTCTAGTTATTTTTTGTCACGCCTTGTATCTTCTGCTTTTGGGGCTAATATATTGAGTTGAGGTCTTTCGAAAACAACCTCTCTATTTCTATGAGGTAGTGGCAAAGTCTGCGTACATTTTACCCTCCCCACACCCCATTTGTGGGATTTCACTAGATATGTTATTGTTGTTTGTTGTTGTAGTGTAGTGGCACTTCAAAGACCAATGATCAGAAAACCCAAATGGTGACAACAAATTATACTATTATAGTCAATACTTACTTTTTATTTGAAAGTAATGCAAAAGGAGAGAAATAAAAAAATTTCTTAAGGAATATTTGAGGAAATGGCCAAGTATTTATAGCCAACAAGTTGAGTCAAACAACCAGGTACAACTTGTAACCTTTCTGGTAGCTGTTTGTGAAAAATGACTAACCGGAAAAACACAATGACCATCACAAAAAGGGGAAGAACAATATTAATATAAAATATTTAACTATTTGTTGGTCCAAAAAATTAATCCATCATTCAGATCATATGATCAAAGTCAAAGTTGAAACCGAATGAGCAACGACGACATGAGACTCTTTAAGCTAAAGAGGAAGTATTTTTATATTTAAACCGGACAAATCTATGTTCCTCTTCCAATATGAGATGAAGTTCCTTCAAAGGAATCTATTCAAATATTTTTATTTCCTTCCATATCCAATTCACACACCACATAAAAAAACCAACAATCGCCCATATAAATAGGGAATGATTATATGATGGAAACATGCATGATAAACTGTGTGATTCGTAAAAAATAATTGCATCTAGATGAGTAGGTTTTTCTTTTAATCTTTTTCGCGAACATATATTGAATATACTTGGTCGGTCAATAAGTTTGATATCTAAGAACATCAAGCTTGGGTGTACACCTACACAACATGAGTCACACAATTAATCCTTACTTGCCTTTTGGTTCTCATTGATGTGATGTTTCAATCATGAACACCGCTTAATTTCTTAAGTGCGCAGAGAATTGTCCTTACAATATTCACCTTGAAGTAGCTAACATTTACACTTACGTAGGTGATTCCTAAACATGTAACCCTTTAGATACATTATTTACAAATCCCGCATCAAATTTAGAAACTACTGAAAAGTTTTAGCGCCTTATCCTTGTAATTGAATATCGTCTGATCACGAGAATGAACCAAAATTTTATATGACAAAATTGAACTGTCATGCATAACTTTATTTGTTCTCCTTAAACCCAAATCTTGGGACTCTAGTCTCCTAGGTAGAGTTACCACCATGACGACTTGTCCTCGGCATAGTCTCATTGCCCGTGATGATCTTGTTGGATTTTTTATATGTGTGGTGTGAAAGAAAAATGGAGGAAAATGAAAACATTTGAAAAGATTCCTTATTCAAAGGAATTTCATCCCATATTGGAAGAAAAACAAATATTTATTGGGTTTAAAAAGGACTCTCGCTCTAGTTTAAAGAGTTCGGAAGATGGCATGCCCTCATACCGTCATCATTGCTCGGCTTCGGCTTTGGTCAAATGATCTGACTGATTAACTTTTTGGACATAATATTAATGTAACTGATTAATAATTTTTTTGTCAGTTTTTGTAATGACTTTAATTTTTTCTTATGTTTTATTTTTCTCAAGAATCTATCTAAAGCAAACTCTCTACCTTCACAAGTTAGGGTAGAATTGTGTACACACACCCAAACACCACTTGTGGAATTACAAACAGTGTATCTTATTGTTGTTGTGTTTTATTTTTCCCGTTAGTTTTCCATAAACAACCACTAGAAAGGTTGCACCAATTCTTCTTTTGCATTACTTCCACATAAAAAGTAAGTATTGACTGTGACTTTTTTTTTTTTTGAGAAAGGAAAGTATTGACTATGATTTGTTACCAACATTTAAGTTAGGGGTGCTTATGGGGCAGTTCAATTGGATATTGTGCTCAATTCTTCGTCTTATCAGTTTTAAAATATACTAATTCGCTAACTTAACCAATAACATACGGTTGGTTTGGTATGAGTATATCGGTTATCAGTCAGTTCAGTGGTTAATTAACAAGGTATCATGCTATTTACAATCTAAAATGAAATGTTGAAAAATGTTTTCTATTTCATGTTCAGAAATGTAATTTTTTTTCCTGAAGATGGTAACATGTTCAACAAGGTTTTTTTTTTCTTCTCTTTAAGATGGTAACATGTTCAACAAGATTTTTTTTTTTTTTTGGAAGATGGTAACACGTTCAGCAGCATATTACTGATGCACATATACAAAATAGATATATTGCTGCACAAAGAGGATTCAAATACATGAAACTATGATTAAATACTGTTGCATAATCTTCAAGTAATCCTTTCCGTTGTTCTATCCCCAAAAAGAAGAAATTTCTTTTCACTCCAATCCCTTTCTTGATCACTATAAAATAGAAATCCTATCCATTATATTAGTCACCGCTTATTTGGACTCATTGAGATTGAGGAGCTTAACACTCTTTTAGTGCCTATTTTCTCCGCAATCAAAGGCGACTCATCAAGCATTCTTTCTATTCCACCAATGTGAGGTGCCATCATATGCTGAAAAGGCTCGGAGCAGACAACTGGCGAGGATCTAGGAAACTTAGAGGGTAGTAAAATTAGCAAATTGAGATTCAATTATGCTGCTTTAGCCTTTAGGTCTCCAAAGTACTTTATATACATGAGGTATAAATGTAATTTAATTATTTTTAACGAGTTAACAACTAAACTGATAAGGGAAATGAGTAAATTGTTCTCCGCACTGTTAAGCCATTAACTATAAAGTTTCAATAATTAATACCAATAAACCTATTTTGAGGTTGGATTATCAGTTACAGTCGATTTTGAACAACTGTAATTTGAGTTCGCTGATCAATCGTGTTTGAAGTGCTGCTACACAAGTGAAGGTAAATTTGTTTATCCTGGGAGTAAATAATCCTAAAACTCGGGTGTTGTGAGGCGATTAAGTTACTTAAGGACACACCGTAAAATAAGTGCCTCAGATTTCTTCTTCCTCTTTTATGTTTTTATTTTATGGTCTTAGAATTATTTCTGAATACAGAAAAATAACAAGCTTAAGATTTACCTGAGGGATTGATAGATGAACCTCAATAAGACACGGTGGTCCGTGGAGAAGAATTTGAAAATTTGGAGGAAGTTGAGGATATTGAAGAAGAAAGCTAACTTGAATATGACTCGACTCTCTGTTTCTGGCTTTTTGAATATGACTTGAAGTGTGTGCAAGTCTTCTTGAACATGACTTGATTCTATTTATAAGTCTCTTTGAGCATGTCTCCTGTTGATGTCTTAAACTAATAAGATTACAGATTTTAATTTGTTTAAGTTGGCTTATTTTACCCTCATTTACTTTACAAATTTATATTCTATATCTTGATTACTGAAGAGGCAAAGATGTGGAGTAAGATCAAGAGTTGTGCAACTTTCGAGTAAAGATAAGTTTTCTTATGCTTTATGTCAAATTCTTTTAATTATCTTTGTTGTACTTATATGTTTTTTAACATTTAGTGCTAGTGTGGTACTTTGTTGTGTAAATTGTAAGAGAATGGATGAAATATTGTCCATCTCGGAGAATCCAGTCTAGCACTCTAATTGCCTGAATGGAAGATTGAATCGCATGCCATCTCCAAACTACAAGCAAGTTCTTCAACAGAATATCTCTCATACTCTAGGTATATTTTTGTAGATATACTCATAGAATTTTTGAATTATTTTTTGCCGAATCCCCTCACCCGTATCCGTACCAATACCCACGAATCCTAAAATTTAGATCATGCCAAATCCAACCTCTACATCCATGCCCGTATCCAATACCCGAGTCTGAGCAACATAGGTTTTACAAGAAACCAAATGCTATAGAGTTTTATAGCAAGATTAGTTTTTCTTACTCCTCAAACTAAATGACCCTTAAAAGCATTAGAAAATAAAATGAAAGAGGGAGGAGTATCAACTAGTTCACAGCTAGACAACAGCAACGGCTCTGCTCATCCACATAACATAAGCTAGGATGATTAGAGGTTGAAATGTAAAGGTAATATATGGACTTAAAAAACATAAAGGCTTCAAAAGCATAGATAAAGAAGTAGACAGATAACATCTAGCTATTTCAATGCACCAACAAGATCTGCCCCAAAGGATTAAATTATTTTTAATAAGTCCTAAATTCAATGTAAAATATGGATCTAATTTCCAGTAAAGATACAGAGTACCATCACACTTGCAATTTAGGAGCTCTTGCAACAACCAACATAGTTGATTCAAATATATTCCAACAAAGTTCTGCACTGCCTGCAGCATGGGGTTGGTTATGGAAACCGGAAGGTAGCGAGGTAGAAAAAGATAATTATGAGTACTCACCAGTGGGGATCATTTTCTGAGGGAATTGCCAGATAAAGTGATGCAATAATACCAATGCATGTACCAATTTGGCATAATGACCCCAGGGTGCCCCTATAATTTGTTGGAGCAACCTACAACACAAACATTTATGATTATCTGATAAATAAGATGTTGCTTTAATGTATCTCTGACTCCCTATAGATATCTGAGTGAGCAATAGATATGTATTATCGAGCAAAAGAATCCCATAAATACTTCCCAAAGCAAATGATCATTCTCAAAAAGACTTATACTCCTCAGAAAAGGATAGCCATGACCAATAAGAAGGGAAAAAAATCATCACTCCCCAAAAAGATTCAGGGAAAGTGAACACAAATCTATCATCTCTCTGCTGCAGCGATCTTCCAAGTTCCAAGATCTTTTAGCGTCTCCAATGGAAGAAAATTCCAATTTTTACCTTAAGAAATTTTCACTTTTTTCTTCTTCTCCCCCACAAGGCTAAGTTATGACACACATATATAAGAAAATGATAAATCTCATCCAAGATTAACACAAGCATACATTTTCCAATCTGGAAAGACAAAAGAAGCTCAGACCACATATTAAGTAGTTTATTTATGATTTTCCCCTAGTTGCAACAGTCAGACTTACCTCCCCATGCTCCCCAGAAAAGAACAGAAAAGCCAGATGTTAGCATGGATGCTAAAGCAGAACTTTTAATTCAGTTCCAGAATGAGGTCCTAGATAAGGAAATTATAAGTAAGAGGCATTACCTCAGAAATATAAATTGGAACTAGTACTGTATTAACACCAATTCCAAGGCCAACAAGGAATCTTCCAAAGAGCATTTCTTCAATGGACTGAGCTTGTGCACTGTCAATTGAAGGACACCAGACATAATAAATGGCAATTATTAAAACACAAGAAAATTATTATTCTCCCCTTTCCTATTGTTAGGTATAGACAAGAAGGTTTAACGATTGAATGAGGATATAACCCTACTTGCAATTGTTAAAACATGGTAGCTTCTTAAGAAATGAAAAATCTTACCACCTATCAGTTCCATTTCATATGAGAAAATAATTATTTGGAGAGTCAACCTTATTTCCTTATAAAATGTTTTTTCTGTAAATACTCATTGTCAAATTGTATCCTAGTCATGGATGACAACCAATAAAATACAAGATGAAGTCCATGGTGTATGCTATTTGCTTAGTATAGTGCTAATTGATGAAACTAGCAAGGGTGTCCACCAAAAGCTTGAATTATGGAGAAGCATTTTAGATTGTGGGGGGGTTTGGTTTGCAAAACAAGTTATACTGAGGACTATAATGTGAAAATTAAATAATAACGAGATTATTTAGTGGATATATTTTTTTAATAGATGTTTGGTTCATTGGCTTAAAAATGGGTTATACAGGGTTAATAAATAACATGTTTTTGGAGATAAATTTGGAAGAACTTTTATTTTTCGTTTTAATCTAGTCCTTCTTAAGCACTTTGGAAGAACTTTGAAGAAGGAAATTTTTGACATTTGGTTGTCTTATCCCAAGAGTAATCCTGGGATAACACATACCACATGTCTTATTCCAAGAGTAACTATCCTGGGACAACAGATACCACATTGAATGTGACACAATATAATACCAAAATTGTGGTATAACTAATCCCAGAATTACTTATATCGGAAAAAATTCAGAATTAAGTGATTTTATATTTTCTCCTGAGACTATTATCCCTTATCACAAGAACCACATAACCACAAAGGATTTTAGGAGAAGTAGAAGTGAGACAAAATATATGTTCTGCAAGTTAGGCCTGCATAAAAAGAGTGAAGTTGAGGTGACATCTGATGAGGATATGTTGCCAAAATGCAAATAATTCAAATGTCTAGGGTCATAGTTCAGAAAAATGGGATGATAGATGAAAATGATACACATTGAATCCAAATTGGATGGTCGAAATAAAGAAGAGTTGTAAGGGAGCTATGTATAGAAGGATTCCTACCAAAGTTAAAGGTAGATTTTATAGAATAGTTATAAGACCAACAATGTTATATGTAAGTGAGAGTTGGGTCGGTAAAGTCCGACACATCCACAAGATGAGTATCACAAAACATATGGATATTAGATGGATGTGTATTTATACCAGATTAAAAATGATCACATTCGCAATAGATACAAGTAACACACATTAAGGATAAAATAAGAGAAGATCACTTGAGATGGTTTGTACATGTAACGCGTCGACCTGCAGATGTACTAGTTTGTAGATGTGATACCATGGTGAATGAATGTATTATAAGGTATCCCTTGGAAACCATACAGACTTGAGGAAAGATAGTGCACATAGAAGAATAAGATCTACAAATGTGATACCAATTAGTAGGGGATATGTTTTAGTCATGTATGTTCACCTTGTCTTATACTTTTTTAGGAGTCATTTAGCCCTAGTAGAGATTTTTATGCCAGTACAAAACTAAGAGAATTTCTAGTGCTTTTATTTTTATTTGTAATTTTAATTGGAGAAGCATTGTGAATGAAAAATTCACATAACCAAACCCAAGTTGTTTGGGAAGGCAAAGTTGTTGTTGCACTCATTGTAAAATTCTCTATGTCCTACTCTTTTTGATTACTCAACATTATGCCAAGTGTCATAAAAGGAATTATTTGTCTATATTCTCTAATACCTTCCACTCGCTTGCTAGAGAATACGTAGCTAGTTGTACTACTATTTAAGAGGTTCAAATTCTTGAAAAGCATGACTTCGTCTCAATTTTCAAGATGATTTTTTTATATAAAGATAAGTTACTTTCTCTCAATTCTAAGACCAGTTTCTATTTAACTACAATTGAAATTTTAACTCTTATCTCAATTAATATAACAATTGAAGAGAAAATATAGATTGACACTACGGGAGTAACTTTCTTATAATTTTATAATCTGAAATGTTTTGTTTGTATACTTCCTAAACCATTAATAAATGTAAATATTTTTTCTCAAATGGAATATGAATCAATGTCCAAAATACGCCTAAACATTAGGAAGGTTGATCATACTTGGAATTGCTTTCATGATAAGAGGAGAATTTCACACCTTTCAATTGCAAAAATAAAGATAGATAATAAAGCCAAAATGCATGGTATAAATGAATTACCTCATAATTGCCCCAAGAATAAGTGGTACTGTGTCAATTTGAAAAGTTCGCCGACAACCAAGTTTGTCAACAAGGGAACCACAGGCTACGCTTCCTACGAATGCACCACCAATAAATATGCTCACCACAAGGCCTTCAAGAAATGAATTTCCCTCAAACCCAAGCTCTTTGGCAATCGATACAATAGGACCATTCATTACTCTACAGTATACAGCAAAAACTGAAAATTACTCGCAAAAGACTAAAAACATACAAATTACTTCAGAAGTTTGCCAGCTGCCATAGAAATAAAATGCTGAACTTTTTAAAACTTAATTCACTATATAAGTTGCAATGGTCAATAGTGTAAGTTTGTTTAGCTAAAATAAAACATTTAAGAGCCACAATAGGTGCTTTTTTCAGCGATAATGAAGTGTGTATGCAAATGTAAACATCATTTTTGCACTTCACTATAAGAAACTCATTCAAATTAGTTCAAGCCTAAGTAATATTTTCAAGTGCTAAAATATTTTTGTTAGTACTCGCTCCGTTTCGATTTGTCTGGTTTTAACTTAGCACAGAGATTAAAAAAATAAAATATTTGAATCTTGTGGTCTTAAACCAAAGACGCATAGAACAAAGACCAAGCTAAAATTTCAACTTTATGGGTTCTGAATTTTATAAAACAATTTAAGTGATAATAACTGGATTCTAAATGTAACATTGATTATGAATACAAACCAAACCCGCATGCAGCTAGCTCCGCCTCTAATGTACCAAAATACCCTTAAATTTCGTGATCTTAAACATCTAATATGGAAAGCTAGAACTAACGAGTTGTAGAAATGGGAAAAGCATTCTATTTGAAACAGGCTAAAAAGGAATGTAAAACAACCAATGTGAAACAAAGCAAATATCTTTTTTAATAAGGAATAAGAAGAAATATTTTATAATTACCCAATGTGATAACCAAATAGGAAATTGGACATTGAAGCAGTCAAAACGTGAGGAAAGGCAGGTAACCACCCTAAATCCCTTCCATCAGCATCAGCAATAACCTTTTCCTGTAACAGCTCATCTTCATCACCTGACAAAAAAAAAACTAAACTTTTTATCAATTCAATCTTGAAGAAAGAAACCCACATAGAATCTAGAAAGAAGAGCGAATAAGACCTCCATTTTCAGATTTTATATCAAGGGGTTTCTGTTTGCTGCTAGCAAAAACTTTCAGCTCTCTTGAAACTGAAAAAGAGGTTAAATGGGAAAATGGGTATTGTTTATTTCTTCGTAAAGGGTGAAAATAGTGATGTTTTCGATCGAATTGGGGCGTGGCGAAGCATTGAAGTGGGTGAACTGCCACTGCCTGCTGCATTGGTTGAAGCTTCTTGTTGTTGCATTGTGGCAAAAACCGAGGATTGAATCAATCATTGAAAAATATCTCACGGGTTTGGATCCGGGTCAAGAGAACAGATGACGATTGAGAAAATTACACAGAATACCTCATTGGTGGTTTTGATATTTTGCCCTCTACGGAGAAGTCTTACAAAAATATCCTCTTTCTCACTTTAAGTTGAACTAAAAACATTTTTACCCTTTACCCCTTAACTATCTTTTAAAAACCTCTCAATTTTTCTATTTTTCTCTTTTGTTATTTTTCTCCTTTATTTTTTTGTCTTTTTATTCTTTTTTTCTACTTTTATTTATTTCTTTTTTTTTATTTTTTAATTGTTTTTTATTTTTTATTTTTCTTTTTTCTTAAATTTTTTCTCTTTCTTTTTTTTAAAAAAAATTATTTTTTCTCTTTTTTTTTCTTTTTGTCTATTTTTTTTTTAATCTTGTCAATGGGATGTAACTTGTGAAATTTTTTGTCTATATTTTGCCTTAGAGGCAAAAATTATAGAACATCGCATAAATCAATACGTAATGTCAAATCTTGTCCATGAGGTTTGACTTGTTGTTTTGAAGTCCTTGGATTAGCAAGTCTAATCTTTAAGACAATAGTTATGGAGTACCCCATAAATCAAAACAAAATGTGACATGTCAAGTCTTGCCCA
>JBCEWC010006517.1:0-22911 GCA_038996855.1 Solanum aculeatissimum
TTGGAAATTCTTGTTGGCTTTTAGCCTAAGTATGGATATGGATTTGATCATGATTTGGTTTTGTCAAATGATGCATGGTTTTGAAAGAATGTCAACTCTTCGTTTTGAAAGGCTAGCATGAATATATATGTATTCCCGTGGGTATGCCCGCATACTTAGTACATACTTTGTGCTAACCCATACTCTTTATCTACATGTTCTAACCATGTAAGGACCGGTGATGACTTCTATCTTCTGGTAGACGACGAGTGACATCCTTGAAGTTATTAGCTTGTGGTGAGCCCTTTTGTTCAAGGGCAATAGCCACCTTCTATATTCCATGTATTTGTTTATTTTCTTATTTCATGTATTGAGGGTGAGCCCCAAACTATGTCGAGGCCCCACTCTTTGTTATGTAGAGGCTATGTTGGACACACTAAACTCTTGCACGTTGTATTATGCTTTATTGGGATGTTATGACTATTGGAATTTGTTTATGGAAATGATGTTTTGTTTATGCTTATGATTATGCTTATGAGCTTGTGAAGGTTGGGAATGTGCTTATGTGGAAAGTCTCCTAACCCGGTATGCCCCCATAGCTTGAGTCCTACTTACCCGCCCCTTAGAAATACTTGCTATGTGCTATGTGATTCACGCTCATCCTGTTCCCAACAACATCCCCATAGCTTGAGTCCAAAGCCCCGTTTCCCCTAGAATTATGTGTTATGTGTTTACTTTTCAGCGCTTCCGAACCGATGATGTGAGTAATGATGCTATGATGGCTTGATCGAGGACTTTCGGGTTCTTCTTCGCCATGTTACATCTAGGCCCCACTTCCGGGTCGTGACACAATAATAATATTCGCTTTGAAAATTCAAATACTCCTTAAATTTTTGACAAAATATCTCCTTTGAAAATTATTTTCTTTTTTTAGAATATTTAGGTTATTCATTATCTTTCTCTCAAAAATATGAAAAAATAAAATGTGCACTTCTTCTTTATTCCAAGTCCTTTTCTTTTTTTCTAAAAAATAAATAAATAGATTTTTATTTGAATAAGTTTTAAATATCTTTAGTCTTAGATTATTTTCGAAAGTTAGTCAAATATTTTTCTAATCGTCGGATAACCGCGCGTTAACGGCCATTTCAAGTGTTTAAAACCTTCTTGAAATGGAAATTTGAACTCGAACTCGTTTCTTTGAAATTTTTAAAAAGATTTTTCTGTTTAAGTCTTTTTAAAATCATTTTAACAGTTTTCTTAATTTTTCCTTAATAAAATTAAGTGTCCACTCTATTATTTTTCTAAAATTGATTTTCTCTAAAGTCTAAATTGATTTTTTTGAAAATTGACATTTTTCCGTGACGACTCTGCTGGGGACGAACTTAAGTTTCTAACCATTAGATTATGTTTTATTTGATTAACTATTTGGTTCTGTAATAATTAGTAATTTACTTTCCTTATTTGCGTAATTATTTGTTTAATTTAATATATTTTACTTTGTTATTCATGGCATTTTTTTGTCAATCGACAAAATTAGTATGCATTAGGTTAAGGGCGGTTACGGAATTATCCCCGGTTGTCCCTTAAAAAAACACTTTAATTTCTTCAAAAATAGTGAATGGGTAGTTGGTTTGCTGTCATCCAACGCCATTTACTATTTTACCCTGATATTTGTCCAACTCGAGTCCCAGGTCAAATTCAAAACCAACTCTTAGTCAAACTAAGATAGAGTGAAATCCAAACCCTCAATTTTAGGCATTAGCCTAGGACGGCTTAATACACGGAGGTATTAAGTCCATTAGAAAACTACCAAAACGTGTCAGAAAAAGTCCCCGACCTAACGACACATTATCTTATGTGGCATTTGAAAGATGTGTGTATTAAATTATTTGTTGTCTCCTGAAGGGGTCCTAATTGACCCTTCTTTTATGGGAATGACTCGATTTCTTAAGTTTGACATGGTTGTAGAAGCCCCCCAACTGCTTCAAATGTGGTGGAATAACCTTAATGTTGAACATAGAAGGGAATTGAACAAGCACATGAGTTTGTTATCTCGCTTATGGAGATGTCGGCTTACCCAGAGTTGATAGAAGTCCTGATCGGGTACTGGGATAATGAAAAAATGGTATTTCAATTCGGAACCATGGAAATAACCCCGATTGTGGAAGAGATTCAGGATGTCATCGACACTATCAGTACAGGAGGAAAAAGAAGAGTTACAAAAGAAGAAGGAATCTTAATTCCTACCAAACTAACTGTGAAAGATATTATAGAATATCTCGGTCTTAGGCAAGCCGATTGGATTCACGATTTGAGTGTTGCCTTAAGGGATCTCTATAATCGGTTCAGACACACAAACCTTTACATAACCTTCAACCAAGAGTTCAAATCCTATCAGTAATGGGATCAGACAAGACCCTTGGCATTTTCCATCGCATTGTTGGGAGTTATGGTCTTTCCTCAAGGTCTGAGCCTCAGTATCAACACCAGGATCATTATGGTCGTCCACACCGTCTTTCACAGATGTGAACATCAGGGAGTAAGGAAATACTACCCACTTGTGTCTACCATCATTGCTGATTTATATCGTGCCCTTAGAAGATGTAGGAATGGGCATCGGTACTTTCAAGGATGCAACTTGCTTCTCCAATGGTGGATAATAAGCCATCTGATCAAAGTTGGAGGGGCCTAACTCTCTATACTCGACAATTACAACTCTCTTATGAGTCTTAATGATAGGATGTATTGGGGAGACTTCGAAGGAAAGAGAACAAGACAGGGATGGGCTCAGGTTTTTTTTGAGTTAGGAGAAGACAACGTGCATTGGATGTATGATCGATTCATCTCGAAAGAGGTCGTGATTCGAGGTCACAAACATCCATTTCTACTACTACCGAGAATTCAAGGTATTCGACCGTATGCATCCATTAGAGTCATGAGGCAAATCGGGAGAACCTAAATCTTACCTCCCTCGGGATACATGAACATCTATGTATTTGATCACGGAGATGATAAGATCCCAAATGCGGGCGACATAATAAAGGAATGGAAGAATCCTTTAAGACTATCCATAGAGACTATTGTCGAAGATCGATTTAACGCAGGATATGTGAATGGGTATAAGAAATGGCTAAAGGATAACTTGCAGGGATTTGGGATTTTGACTCGAAACATTTATCGACACCTAGAAGATAACGAGTTGAAAGTAAGAATAGATTTGGAAAAAGTCAAGATTGAAGCTAGAAAAATGCAAGAAACGTTCATTCAAAAGCAGGAGGAGGACAAACATACCATCAAAAGTCTGACACGGGAGATAGAATACTTGAGAAGCGGGTTTCAAAAAATAGATACTTGCATAGATACCCATAGAGAGAATGTCAAATATGAGAATTGGGAGGAGAAGGGGTGTAGGTACGATGGTCACATATTGATGGATCAGTACGACATTCAACGCGTCTTAGGACAATCAAAGAGGAGCAGAGCATAAGAAGGACCTTCAAAGGCACCAAGCTGATGTCACCCCTGCGTAGGTTTTTCTATTATGTATTCACTTTTTACCCCTGCGTGGGTTTGCATATCATTACCCCTGTATGGGATTGTTTTTCCTTTAACTGCTTTATATGACCCCTGCGGGGGTTTGCACATTATTGCCCCTGCGTGGGCTTTTGTTTTTACTTTAAATATTTTTCAAATGACCCCTGCGTGGGCCTTTCATCTTATGTATCCCCTGCCCCCAAACTATCTCTTAGATGTCTCTTTATATATATATATATATATGGGAATTTATTTTTGGGGAAATATAATGATCTATTACATATACATTTTTCAAATTCGTTAGGCCTACCCCTGTCATAAAAGGGTCACCTGCATTTAGGACGTGCAATAACTGTTTCTGTGTTCTTTGTTGCAACTGTTTACGTGTTTATGTTGTTTTATTTGGAGAAATTATAGCTCACCTTTTTTCAAAATTTTTTAGAAACCTCTAGGCATAAATATCAACCACTGTCAAATGTTCGACCAAATACTCTTCGAGTCTCAAGTTTCCCAACAAAGTCTGAATCCCTCAATCAACTTCTAAATTTCTATCCTCCTCTAAAAGGAAAGGTTTTCTTTATGTCAAGATGGAAAAGGACCAGAATACTGAGAGAATTGAAGAAGCCTTGATGAAGAGGCTCCATCAGGTTACCCAAGAAATCCGGGAAACAAAAGGAAAAACCAGAGAGGTGAATCTAGCTGTTGAAGTTGCATTGGCTAGGATGGCTGAAGTTGACAAAGAAATCAAGTTTGCTAAGAACAAGAAAGAAAAGCCGAACTGGATGAATGATATACTTCAAATATACGCATTTACCTTCGAAGAAACTCTTGGAGTTGTGCTAGCTCGAACTGCTGAAGTAGCACAGAGCTTGAGGCTACTCAGAGGGAGATAACCATGTTTAAATAAAGGAATCCCCATTGTGCTTTCCCAAGTCCGAGCAAGGGAGTTGATGAAGACAATACTAACACTCCATCAGCATAATGATATAGGGATTAGATGAAAACCAGAAGATCAAAAGAAGTCTCAGTAGAGACAGTTTATATTTATCGCATTGTCTTCTTTCTGTATTTTTTCAATTCCCATGTAATGAAATACTGGTTGAATCAAAATTATCCCCTGTACACATCGAACTACGTTGGGCCTGATTTCTCCTTTGTGAGATATGTAGGCAACCTTTTTAGGCCCGACCCCATCTTTTGAAAGCTTATTTCCCCCCTTTCTACTTTCAACGACAAATGTGCGAAGACCTTGACTCAGCGCAAGTCAACTTTCCTGATATACTATATTCAAATCATATAGACAAAGTCCTGTCTATTGTCCATACCCTTTGTACTCATGGGCTAGTTTATCTCTGAATGAAGCAACAATTTTGTGTTTATTGCTTTATGTGTGTTATTTTGCATTAGTCGTCAATTCAAGAAAACTAACATGCTTTTTTCTTGAGTTGTTTTTCTTTTGACAGGTATTAGAATTGATCTATGTTTGATAAACTGGTTGATCACTCATATTTCACTCGATCAAAAGTTCGTAAAGATTCCCTTCCCGACCGAGATTTGTCAAAAAGAAAGAGAACAATGGCTGAAAACAGTGAGGATATGGGCTTAACTGAGATTGTTGTGGTAGACCCTGTCATCGCTGAACAGAATAAGTTGATTGCACAGTTGATGCAACAGGTAACTGAAATGAGGGTTGAAATGCAAAGGTCCCAAGATCTTACAAACTTGGTCATTGTTGTCAATCTTCCCGGTCTAGACAACAAAAGGCCTCCACTAAAATTTCCTTCCCCGAACCCAACTCACGAACCCATCCTGAGTAACCTACACTTTATCTCTATCCAAAACACCCCAACAACTTACGCATATCACGCCAGCTCCTCATGCCAAGCACCACCTCCCTTTCAAAACCAAAGTACCCACAACGTCTAAGCCTTCATTCCACCTCAAAATCCTAATACTACGAACCCCCAGATAGCCCTTCCTAAAGTCCAAACCCCTGACCAACATACTCAAATTCTACTTACCACTCAACCCCTACCTCCTAAACTCCCTTTCCGCATTCTAGTCTCTACCGAGCCATGTATTCCATACACCACTTACCTCGATATCGATCACTATGAGGAGAAGGAAAAAAGTGGAAGGCCAAAGAAGAAATGACCAAGCTGAGTATAAAGGAGGAAATTGTGAAGGCCATGAAGTAGTTTCACTATGCGCCAGATGTTGTAGGAATAAACTATGAAGATTTGTACATTCACCTCGAATTAGACCTTCCATAAGGGTTTAAAATACCAAAGTTTGATACCTTCGAGGGAGATGGAAATTCTCTGGCTCACTTGAGGTCATATTGTGATCAACTCGTAGGTGTCGAGAAAAATGAGGCACTATTGATGTGACTTTTCAGTCAAAGTTTAAGCAGAGAGGCTTTAGAATGGTTTACCTCCAAAAAAATAAAGCAATGGGCCAGTAAGAATGTTATGGCCAAAGATTTTGTTGAAAGATTTGCTTATAATGTTTAGATTGTTCCAGATCGTTATTCCCAGGAAAAGATAAAACAAAAATCTATGGAGAGTTATCATGATTATGCATATAGATGGAGGAAAGAAGCTGCCAGAGTTCAACCGCCTATGTTTGAGAAGGAGGTTGTTGAAGTATTTGTGCGCGTACAAGAGTTGGAATTTTATGACAGAATGATATTGCTTATTGGAGCAAAATTTGCTGGGATAGTCAAGATAGGGGAGACTATCGAAGATGGGCTTAGAACAGGAAAGATCGTTTGTATGTCTAATCTAGCTGGATCTTCAGATTGTTGAAAAGAAGAGAGAGGATGTGTCGACCATTTCCTATACGTCAGATAGGAAGAGACCCTCTAGCAATAACTCTAGAAAACTTGCACCTTCGCATACCTACCGTTAATCTCCTCAAAGTCTACTTCCTGTTTGTTATACCCCACCTCTGAATTACCAAACCCCTTCCTCTCCTTACCACTCTCCCCAATGCCCAAACATCTATCCAAATTACCAACCTCCATCGCGAAACTGCTCCAATCCCACAACTAAGCTATCAAGCCATACCATACCCAAAATTTCAAACCCCTACGCCCCTCCCCCCCGCCAGAACTCTCCAAACTACCACCAAGTACCCCTACCTCCACAGAACAATTAATACCCTCCTCGTCCGAGCTCAGAAAGGAAACCTCCCAGGGTGTTCACTCCGCTCGTTGAAAGCTAAACAAAGTTGTTTGAAAGATTGTCAGCTACGGGAATAATCTATCATATCCCTTCAAAGCCAGTAGACACGAGCTCTCGATTCTTCAGGAGTAACAGGACATGTGCTTATCATTCCAACAGTGTTGGACACGATATGAAGATTGTATAAATCTAAAGCACAAGATTCAGGATCTGATTGACCACAATGTGGTTGTTCTTCAAACAGCCACTCCTAATGTCAACAATAATCTTTTACCGAATCATGGAGGAAACACTGTCAATATGATTGAGAGGGAGAAAGATTGGTGTGAGACTAAGATCATAGTACCTGATGATGCTGATAGTTTGGAGAAGAGTGTGGCATCTTTGTGCATCACCGAGAAACCGAAGTTCATGATTATGATACCTCCAGAAGTTGTCACTTTGGTACCAAAGGGATTTCTTATTCAAAATACGTTTCTCATCGAAGTCGCGAATACACAGGGTCTAACCAGGTCTGGGAGATGTTATACGCCGAAAAAGTTAGCTCAGGGGTCAACAAGGAAAGATCAACATAAAAGACCAATAAGTAAAGCTGAAGCGGAAGAGTTTTGGAGAAAATGCAGCCCAAGGAATACTCTATTATGAAATATTTAAATAAAATGCCAGCCCAAATTTCCATATAGGCATTGTTAATGAGTTCACAACATCATAGGCAAGCATTGATGAAAGCATTAGAGGATGCTTACGTACCCATAGGGACGGATAGTGATAATCTTGTAGATATGATAGGCTAGGTCATTCGAGGACATTGTATCAGTTTCAGTGATGAAGAATAGTCGTTTGAAGGATCCAAGCATAACAAATCTCTCCATGTCACGATTAAGTGTCGTGATATGATCCTCAATCATATTCTGATCGATGATGAATTTGGTCTGAATAGTTTTCCTTTGTCAACTCTTACACAATTAAATTTTGATGTGGGAAAGATTCATCAAAATCAAATTAATGTGAGAGCTTTTGATGATGGTCAAAGAGATACACTGGGAGCCATGAATCTGGGAATTCATGTAGGACCTGCCGAGTTCATCGCTGAGTTCCAGGTAATGGACATTACCACTAGTTACAACATGTTATTGGGAAGACCCTAGATCTATATGGCTGGAGCCGTGCCCTCTACCCTTCATCAGATGATGAAGTTTGTGTGGGATAATCGTGAGGTGGTCATTTATGGTGAGAGAAGTCACTCAAATATGTATGCACCAATAGTTGATAATGTTGCTAGAGGATTTGACTTCTACATGGTAGAGATAGTGAATGCCACTGGTGAGGATTTGGCACTGGGGTCTCCTATGCCCATTGTCCCCAAGATGATAGCCACTGTTATGCTCAGTAATGGATTTGAACCTGGTTTTGGACTGGGAAAGTACTTACAAGGTATCGTTAAGCCCATGCAGTAGCCGATGATTCAGTCAAAATTTGGTTTGGGGTATATTACATTGGAAGATGATGGTTGGGATGCACCGAACAAGAGGATCGATCAAGCACTAGCAAAGCCAATACCTCATCTGTACTAGTCATTTCTGGTCAGAGAATTTGTCGATGGTGATGGTCTCAGGGAGGGAATCTGGAACATCTTTGAAGAAGTTGATGTTGTTATTGATGATGTGGTCGAGATGTCAGGGATTCAAAAGTAGGGTTGAATAAGCAAGTGTCAAATTGGACATCTTCTCGACTCTAGATCTCCCATTTGTCTTGTTTCACTTAGTTGCTTACTTTCAAATGGGTGGTGGTATGTATGAGGCCCGAGATCCACTTTTGTCTTTATTTTGTGCTTGTTAGTTGCATTTTGAATTTCCCTATAATGTTTCAAAGGCATGTTGACCCATGGTCGCAGCCAATGTTTGCATTTACCTTTCAATTGAACAAAAACCTCCATTTATTTTAAATTTTACTTATCGTCTATTTTATTGTTTTAATTTTTCCTAACTATGTTTGTTTATGATTTCAGTAAAAAATAATTTTAAACTTGCTAGTTTCATATCTTGTCACAAGCTGAATGAAACGAGTGGAATAGGTGATAATGAGTTTGAAGACTATAATGAAAAGGTCATGATGCCTGAACATTTGGCCAAAGAATTGAGACAATTTGTGAGCCTAGACCAGCCTAACTTGGGGGAAACAGAAACAATAAATCTGAGAGATGAAGAATGTGTCAAAGAAACCAGAATTAATGTTCATTTGAAACACGCTAAAAAAGAAGAACTTTGCAGTTTACTCAAAGAGTACGTAGATGTATTTGCTTGGTCCTATAATGACATGCCAGGTTTGAGTACAGATATTGTCTCTCATAAATTACCTATGAATCTAGAATTTAGCCCGGTGAAGCAAAAGACTCGGAAATTTAAGCCGAATTTGAGTCTAAAGATCAAAGAGGAAGTTAAAAAGCAAATCCAAGCCAAAGTGATAGAAGTGACCCAATACCTCACCTGGTTGGCCAATATTGTCCCGGTGCCTAAGAGAGATGGAAAGATAAGGATTTATGTTGATTACAAAGATCTCAATAGAGTCTGCCCCAAAGATAATTTTCCATTGCCAAATGTCCACATTCTTAGTGACAATTGTGCCAAGCACGAAATACAGTCATTCATGGATTACTTCGCAGGTTATCACCAAATTCTAATGGATGAAGAAGATACAGAAAAGATAGTTTTTATTACACCTTGGGATGTATACCATTACCGAGTGATGCCATTTGGTCTAAAAAATGCTGGAGCTACTTATATGAGGGCTATGACTGCTCTATTTCATGATATGATTCATAAGAGATCGAGGTGTATGTGGATGATGTCATTATCAAGTCCTGTGAGAGTTTGGATCACCTAAATCATTTGAGGAAGTTCTTTGACTGACTACGTCAATATAGCCTGAAGTTAAATCCAGCCAAGTATGCTTTTGGGGTGCCTACTGGTAAATTATTGGGATTCATAGTCAGCAGAAGAGGTATCAAGCTTGATCCTTCTAAGATCAACGCAATCCAAGAGTTGCCTCCTCCAAAGTCAAGGAAGAAAGTTATGAGCTTCTTGGGAAGATTGAACTACATTAGTTAGTTCATAGCCCAATCCACGGTGATTTGTGAGCCTATATTCAAGATGTTGAAAAACGATGCATTGAGAGAATGGACAAAAGAATGTCAGACCGCTTTTGACATTATCAAGAGTTATTTGTCTAACCCTCCAATGTTGGTACCTCCACGAGAAGGAAGTCCACTACTGTTATACTTGTCTATCTCAAATAATGCATTCGGATGTGTGCTAGGCCAACATGATGAGACTGGAAAGAAAGAGAGGGAAATCTACTATCTGAGTAAGAAGTTTACTCCATATGAGGCTCAGTATACTTATTTGGAAAAGACGTGTTATGCTCTGACTTGGGTTGCTACAAAACTGAGGTATTATTTGTCTTCATACATTACGTACCTCATTTCAAAGATGGATCCATTGAGGTATATTTTCAGAAGGCGATGCCTACCGGAAGATTAGCCAAGTGGTAAATGTTGATGAGTGAGTTTGATATTGTGTATGTGACTCAGAAAGTGGTCAAAGCAAAAGCTTTAGGCAACCACCTTGCAGAGAATCCAATTGGTGATGGATACGAGCCGCTTAGAACTTACTGTCCTGATGAGGAGATATCGTTCGTGGGTGAAGACATCTTTGAGACGTATCATGTGTGGAAAATTTTCTTTGATGGAACAGTGAATTATCGAGGTAGAGAAATTGGAACAGTCTTGATATCAAAATCTGGCGAGCATTATCCGGCAGCTGCAAAACTTCGATTCTGTTGCACCAACAACATGGTCGAATACGAAGCTTGCATTCTAGGAATGGAGATGGTTATCAACATGAACGTCCAAGAATTGCTAGTTATTGGGCATTCAGATTTGCTAATTCATCAGGTTCAAGGAGAATGGGTTGTGAAGAATTCAAAGATCGTACCGTATGTGCAATTTGAGCAAAGGTTGTGTAAGAGATTCTGAAAGATCAAATTCAAGTACACTCCAAGGTCACAGAATGAATTCGCTGACACCTTAGCCACCATTTTCTCAATGATCCAACATCCGGATATGGTGTATATTAATCCCTTAAAGATAGATTTGAAGGAGAAACCTGCTCATTGCATGCATGTCGAGGCAGATCCAAATGGAAAGCCTTGGTATTTTGATATAAAGAAGTATTTGAAGACTGGAATATACCTTGAAGGTGCAAATTCCAATTAGAAGAAGGCCATACACCGAGTAGCTAACAACGTTTTTCCTAGTGGGGAAATCCTTTATAGGAGGACCCCAGATTTAAGTCTCCTAAGATTTATCGATGCCGCAGAAGCTACGTACGTAGCTTATTGAACAGGTGCATGCTGGAATTTGTGGTACTCACATGAATGGACTTACCTTGGCAAAGAAGATCCTTCGAGCCGGTTATTTTTGGATGACTATGGAATACGATGGTTATAAGTTCGCACAAAAATGTCATCAATTCCAAATACATGGTGATTTGATTCGAGTACCCCCTAACAAACTCAAAGTTATGAGTTCTCCATGGTCATTCATAGCTTGTGGTATGGATGTTATTGGTTTGATAGAGTCGACTGCCTCTAATGGATATAGATTTATTCTGGTTGCCATCGATTACTTCACCAAGTGGGTAAAGGCAGGCTCTCATAAATTCGTAACGAAAAAGGTAGTAGCTGATTTTGTTAACGATAAATTGATATGCCAATTTGGAATACCAGATTCTATTATTACGAATAATGGAGCTTAATAGTCATTTGATGAAGGAAATATATGAGCAGTTCAAGATTACTCATCGGAATTCGATAGCATATCGTCCTCAAATGAATGGAACCGAAGAAACTATCAATAAGAACATCAAGAGGATTTTGAGGAAGATGATCGACAAGCACAGAGGGTGGCACGAGATGTTGCCATATGCCCTGTTAGATTACCGTACAACTGTTAGAACATCGATTGGAGCTCTCCATACTTGTTAGTGTATGGAACAGAAGCAGTGATACCTGATGAAGTTGAGATACCATCACTGAGAATCATTGAAGAAGTTGAGTTGAGTAATGTTGATTAGGTTCGCAATCGAATTGAAAATTTGGCTTTAATCTAAGAAAAGAGGATGACTACTGTTTATCATGGTCAATTATACCAATAAAGAATGATTTGTGCTTTCAACAAAAGGGTAAGACCTCGAATGTTTAAGGTTGGTCAATTGGTTCTCAAACGCATCTTTCCCTGTCAAGATGAGTACAAGGAAAAATTTGCACCAAATTCGCAAGGATCGTACATGGTTTGTAAGGTTCTATCGGGAGGTACCCTGATCCTGTCAGAAATGGATGGTTAAGAATGATCAAAACCAATCAACTCAGATGCTGTCAAGAGATACTATGTTTAAAGATTTAGATTTTTCTTTATTTCTTTCCCTGTAATCATACATTTGTATTTGTAACTATTGTCATGTTTGTTCCAAAGTTAACTTTCTCCTTTTGAAATGAACTACGTTTGGCCTGAATTCTCAAGAATGAGATACGTAGGCGGCCTATGTCGGCTTCGGTCATTTTATTATCCTTTTTAAACATTCTCCTTTTGTAATGAATTATGTTTGACATGAATTCTCAAGAATGAGATACGTAGGCGGCCTATGTCGGCTTCGGTTATTTTAATATTTAATTTTTATTTACCCCCGAGAAAGGAACTATGTTTGACATAAATTCTTAAGAATGAGATACGTAGATGCCATAATAGTTCAGTCATACTCCCACAATGAAAACTGGGATAGAATTTTTGATAAGATCTAAAAAATTCATGACAAAATTCATCCTCAGCAAAGTCAGGATTAAAGATCATACCAGTATATGCAACTGGGACAGAATTTTTTAGAGGGACTCAAAAATTCTCAAGAAGTAAATCTGTCTCCAACAAGTCAAAGTGAGATAATATTAGAAGTCGCAACTGGAATGAATATTTTAGGAAATTTCAGAAATGTTACAAGTCTTCTTTAGCAAGCTTGAGACTCATCAACACATCTAACTGGAACAAAAAATTTTGAGGACAACCTCTAAAATTTCATCGAGTGTTGTCAGACTTTGAAAAGCGATAATAAATAGCCCCAGTGCAATTAGGATCTCAAGGCTTGCATCAAATAATTCCCATAAGGTTGAGGGTTCGAAGTGAACCTCAATATCTCCTACGTCATTTAAAACTTGAAGTTAACTACAAAGTATCTCAGTCATTATAGAGTTATTGCAAATCTTTCCAGCCTACAGGAGTTTTCAAACCTTCTGAAAGGACACCGGATGAGCTAAAGTTTTGAATCAAGATATTCATTTAAGCTTTACGTGACATGACACGACGCTCGCTAGTGATTTTTACTCAAAACTGCTCTTGAAAATTCTTTTTTTTTTCCTAAGAATAGTTGTATATGTATCAAAATATTTTGCATAAAATACAACCTTATTTCGTATCTAACAAGAAAAGGGAGATCAGGGCAATCAGTTGTGGATGACAAGACAAGGAGCAGGCAATCGAAGAATCAACACAGATCAATTCTCTTGAAAACTAAGAAATTTTCTGTGGATGCAGGAAAATCTTTGCAGGTATTATTTGCAAAGGGAACGATAGAGATAAATAGTTTTGTCTCACTCAAATCCCCAACAAGCCACCACATTTCATACCCAAGCTGCCAAGAGGGCTATCGCATACTCCAACTACCGAGAGGGCCATTGCATATTCAAGATGCCAAGAGGGCAATCGCATACTCAAACTGCCGAGAGGGCCATTGCATATTCAAGTCGCCAAGAGGGTCATTGCATATTCAAACTGCCAAGAGGCTAGTTCATGTTCATGCCAAGAGGGCCATATCACATTCAGCTACCAAGAGGACCATTACATATTCAAGCTGCCGAGAGGGCCATTGCATATTCAAATTACCGAGAGGGCCACTACATATTCAAACTACCGAAAGGGCCATTGCATATTCAAGCTGCCGAGAGGGCCATTGCATATTCAAATTGTTGATAGGGCCATTGCATATTTAAATTTCTGAGAAGGCCATTACATATTCAAATTGCCAAGAGGGCCATTGCATAGTCAAATTACCGAAAGGGCCATTGCATAGTCAACTGCCAAGAGGCCAATTCATGTTCATGCTGAGAGGACTATTTCATATTCAAATTGCTGAGAGGGTCATTGCATATTAAAATTGTCGAGAGGGCCATTGCATATTCAAAATACCGAGAAAGCCATTACATATTCAAATTGCCGAGAGAGTCATTGCATATTCAAATTATCGGAGAGCCATTGCATATTCAACTGCCAAAAGTTCAGTTCATGTTCATGCCAAGAGGGTTATATCACATTCAACTACTAAGAGGCCAATTCATATTCATACCGAGAGGGCCATTTCACATTCATGCCGAGAGGGCCATTTCATGTTCAATTGCCGAGAGGGCAATTGCGTATTTAAATTGCTGAGAAGACTATTGCACATTCAAAATGCTGAAAAGGCCATATCGCACTCAACTGTCAAGAGGCCAGTTCATGTTCATGCCAAGAGGGCCATATCAAGTTCAACTACCAAGAGGCCAATTCATATTCATGCCGAGAGGGCCATTTCACGTTCAATTGCCAAAAGAGCCATTTCATGTTCGTTGCCAAGAGGGTCAATTCATGATCATTTCCAAGAGGGTCATTGCATATCTTTATTACCAAGAGGGTTTACGAGAAAGCCATCATATATCTTCACGGCCCGGAGGGCCATCATGTTGCATTATCATCAATATATATATCGCATTTGTAACCTGTTCACAGGATATAACACTCATGGTGAAACCAAAGAAGTTTTCATCATTATCTTATTTCCGAAAGGTCCATCAACATATTATAATATTGATTTATCATCGACTACGTCAAAACTGGAGGAAGTTGACGTAAATGCTCTATTCCTATGACATCCCCATAGCTTAAGTCCAAAGCCTTATTTCCATTAGAACTATGTGCTTTCGAACTGATAATGTGTATATGAATTCTATGAGACTTGTTTGGGGACTCTCGGGTTCCCATTCTCCATGTCTCTCCTAGGCCCTGGGCGTGATAAGCTTTGTATTAGAGTACTAAGGTTTTAAAACAATCTTTGAGTCCAACATGCCACATCGAGTAGAGTCTTATTCATGGGTGTAAAGTGCATCATACCTATGAGTAGGGGGCTATGATGGCATTTTAGGAAATGTCTCACTTTTTTGTTGTTATGAAACGTGTCTTAAAGCTCCCTAACTTTGATAGTGTCCTTGGTGCCTTACAGAAAGATACCTCTAAGAAGATCCCCTCAACCAAGACAGGCCCTAAATAATGAGGACCAAGTCCCTTAAGAGCCTATATGGGAGCCAATTACTCATGATGAGTTTTGGACTTTTGTACCCATGGTTGCTTAAGTGGTGACCAACCAGGCTAGGCAGGCCAATCCTCCTCTCCATGTTCCCACTCGGCTACTAGAGTGAGAATTTCACTAGGATGAATCCTCTAGAGTTCTATGGTTCAAAAGTTAATGAGGCTGCCCAAGAATCTTTTGATGACCTCTCTGAGGAGTTGACCTTTATGCGGGTGACTTTAGAAGAGAAAGATAAATTAGATGCTTATCAGTTGAAGGATGTAGCTCAAGTGTGGTACACCCAATTGTTGGTGGAGAGGTTTGGTGAAAACGGGGTTAGTTGGGAAAGAGTTTAAGCTTTCTTTTCTAGACTATTTCTTTCCACTTTAGCTTAGGTAAGACAAGATAGCAGCATTTATCAACCTAAAGCAGGGTGGAATGAGTGTGAGGGATGATGCTCTTAAATTCACAAAGCTCTCAGAGTATGATCCTACGCTGGTGGCTGACTCCTGTGCAAGGATGCATAAATTTATTTTGAGGTTTTTTAATTTGGTTGTAAAAGAGTGTCATATGACTATGTTTATTCAGGAGATGGACATTTTGAGGCTTATGACCTATGCTGAACAGATTTAAAGGGAGATGCTCAAGGAGAGGAAGATGAATGACTCTAAGTGAGTCCATTATGATGGTGGGTTCTCTAACCCTCAGAGTGATGGTGTTAATGGTCTCTTGCAATAGTGCCATGGTCAAAATGCAAGGGTTGCCAATGGTAGAATGCCTCCTCCCAAGGCGCAACTTGGGGGTGGGCAGTTTACCCCAAATATGATAAGTGTAGAAGGAGTCACCCCAGAAGGTGCTTGTGGGATTTAGGTGCTTGCTATGGGTGTGGTGAGACAGGCGACAAACAAGTTGATTATCCAAAGGCACCTAAGAAAGGCCAAATGGCTCCTGGTAATCAAGGCTAGCAAAGGGTTCAACAGGGTGGTGCTCTCAGAAATAACAGGTTCTATGCTTTGCATGTAAGGCAAGAGGTAGAAGAGACTCCGGATATTATGACTGGTATGTTAAAAGTCTTTGATTTTGATACTTCTGCTTTGCTTGATCCGGGTGAAAACTTATCTTTTATGACTCCTCTTTTGGTTGTTAAGTTTGGTTTGAATCCTAATATTTTGAGGGAGTTCTTTTCGGTCTATACTCCCATGGATGAGTCTATTGTTACCCAAATGGTCTATCGAGGTTATCCTATTTCGGTCTTACATATGCTCCTTCCTTGTGATCTTTTAGAACTTGAGATGTTTGATTTTTACATCATTCTCGGGATAGATTGGTTCCATGTTTCTTATGTCTCTATTAATTGTAGAACTTGGAAGGTCAAGTTTCAATTTCTAAATGAGCCCATTCTTGAATGGGAGGGTAGTGACTCCGCTTTTAAAGGTTGGTTTATTTCCTATCTTAAAGCCCCCAGAATGATTTCTAAATGGTGCATATATCATATTGTGAGGGTTAATGATGTAGAGTCCGTGTTACCTACTCTTGAGTCAGTCCCCATGGTTAATGAGTTTCGAGATCTCTTTCTCGAGGATTTTCTTGTGATTCCTCCTGAAAGGGAAGTAGACTTTGGCGTAGATCTTCTTCTTGATACTTAGACTATATCCATACCTCCTTATCGTATGGCTCTGGCAGAATTAAAAGAGTTGAAGGATCAGTCGAAGGATTTATGGAGAAGGGCATTATCAGGTCGAGTATATTACCTTGGGATGCTTTTGTGTTATTTGTAAGGAAGAAGGATGGGTCACTTCGAATGTATATTGACTATTGACAATTGTATAAGGTTACCATCAAGAACAAATATCCATATCCTAGAATTGATGACTTGTTTGACTAGTTACAAAGAGCCACTCATTACTCAAAGATTGGCCTCCATCTCGGTTATCATCAATTGAAAATGAGGGAGTATGATATTACCAAAACAACTTTCTGGACTAGATATGGGCACTTCGAGTGCATGATAATGTCCTTTGGTTTGACTAATTCTCTAGTTGTTTTTATAGATCTTATGAATCAAGTGTTCAAGCTATTCCTTGATATTTTTATGGTTTTCTTCATCGACGATATTCTGATTCATTCCCGAACTGAGCGGGATCACATGGATTATTTGAGGTTGGTTCATAAAACTTTAAGGGAGAAGAAATTATTTGCCAAGTTTAGTAAATATGAGTTTTGGTTGGGCGAAGTGACTTTCTAGGTCATGTGATATTTGGTGATGGCAGGGCATATGTCTGGATACAAAAGACGGCCACCAAAATAGAAGGAGACTACAGAGTGTCTAGAGTTGTTGATGCTCACAAAGGTCTCTTAAATCACCCACAAACTCTCAACTCAATGACCACAGCTAGTTCCTAGACCTGCACCATGGAAAGATGCAGAAATATAGGAGTGCGTACCGATAGAAGGCACTCAGTAGGCATCATCGGCCAACTGAGTGAAATACTGTAAATATAAACATGCCCAATGTAGAAACTACAGTAAAGCTAGAAAATCTAAAACCAATCCAACAGAGAGTATACCAATGACATCATCATTTCTCCACAACCAAAATCAAGCAACGTATGATAACCCCAACTGATAAATCACAACAGAAACCATAACCTCAATATCACACGGTCAAGGTGTCGAGTTGTACATGGGTGTAAGGCCCTAATATCTATGCATGTACACCCCTTGAGCCCCCATAAGCCTAGAAGGTATACCCATGCACAACCAAGGTATCAAGTGGTGCTCCGGTGTAACCTGTGTAGAATAGTGTATCCACGCTGGCTCATGGCATCCCAACCCTAATCTTGTGTTGAAACATGATACTCGATCCCGAGTATCAAGTCATCCCATGAAACCCGAACCTGGCACCTACATATATAACAATGGGACGAATACCCTGGGGGAGAAAGAATACCCCTAATTATGACGGTATGAATCACACAATCCTAGAATGTATATCATGTCAGGTAATGAACCCGTTTCTAAAATATATGTCATGTCAGGTCATGACACCCGACCTTATAATGTAATGATGTGGCTCTATGCATAGCAACTCTAGTGCAACATCAACTTAAGCCTAAGCTAAGGCCCAAAGAGAACAGATAATCAAAGGTGTATCACCTATCCAGAATCATACAACAGCCCAGCTGATACAAATGATACCCACCAAGGCAACGATGTGTCAGCCCACTAGTACTATGATAATCCCCAGAATAAGATAGTAGTCTCAAGGACTAATTCATACAGACTGTATCTTAATCACCAATATCCCAATGAATCCCGTAGGATATGGTATACATCTCTTTAGCAGAATCACATCCTTGTTTCTAAATCACCAGAGGTTCGGCAGTATCATATCTTATGTCAAGAGTCATCATGCCTAATCAAAAGCGCAGACTAAATCATTTCTCAGAACACAACATGTTTCCCAATATCAAACAAGTTTAGCAAATGTGTAATGATTATCAGTTGTATGCATAGACATATATGTCATAGAAATAGTACAGAACATGTCTACTAGAGATAAGTATATCATAACCTAGCCATTCAAAAGTACTTAGAACAAACAAGAACAATCATAGTTGTATCACATGTTTTTAGAACAATCAAGGCCATCAATATATACCTCAAAACAAGTCCACAACACAGAGTATAGCCGACAATCAACCCCACAAGCTATAAAATACTAGTAGCATCAGGCTACAAACATAGACAAGAGTCGACTCAGAATACATACCTGTCATATGGCATCAACTCACATCTATCTTTTACCAGGCCCTTTCATAGTTTAACGTGCCAGAACTCAACTAATATCATAGCTACAACTAATATCATACTCAATACAGTAACCAACATCTCATATCATTATGCATAGCATATACATCTTATACCATTATATACAACACATCCATGTCAACAAGTTTAGTCTACATATAACCACAACACTCATTGCAGCTCAGTCTAAGGGATAAAGAAGCCTAGCCTACCTAGAAGGTGGTTTTTCATGCCCTTGGTTAGTCCACTTGAACTTTTCCCTTCTTGGTCACCTCCAGACATTGCTCAACTATTAAAACATGACTCACAAGGTCATTACGACTGATTTGACTATAAAATCTCAAGAATCGGGGAGAAAATATGTCAGTTATGACTAAAACAGGGAAAAAATAGGGCCCACGCCTGAAATCCTAAACCAACCCCACTAAAATGATCCCCACGTCACCCCAAGTCTATAGTTAGAAATTGGGCTAAAAACAAGTCCCAGAGCAGGGAGAAATAGCTCAAAAATGAGGTTATATTTTTTATCGGAAAACTATTATATACATAACTTCTCAGTCAAATTTCATAAAAATATAGTCAAATTATTACGATCCAAACATATCACAGCGTTCCTCTTGGAAAATAGAACTTAGACCAAAATTTCATTTAATTCCAATAAGAAACAATCGAGATGTCGCAATGTAATATTTTCACCAATTTCCAATACATAACCAGATAAAAACAATAATTTTACCTTGCAATTTGCATCAAAACTGAAATCTGACACTTCCAAGGTGTTTCTTGCAAAAATCTTTACAATGTAGCCTTTTGAATCACTAAAAATGGAGTTGTAAATCACATTCTATAGTTGTGCAAAGTTTTCCCCTTCTTGGGCTCGTGACCAGCCTTTTAAAGGCATGGCACCGCCCTAGCCTCAGCATGCGCGAATGCGGCTGGCTAGGCGTGAATGCAGGGTCAACATGTGCTAGACCTCAGCGAACACGGGCAAGGTGTAACACCTCCCAACGTGACTCAAAAAGACTCTATGATGTATCTCTTGGATATCTTAAAATCCATGTGTTATTTTGCAAATCCAACTTCATATTCCTTTTTAGGAGGAAAAATTATGTAGGATAAGGGTCACCTTCGATTTTTAGTTCATCCGTATCGAAAAAATAATTTTTTGATGGAATTGCACAAAATAGTAGGGGGTCCGCGGCAGAGGTGCGTCGCGCCCCTGTTCCCCCTTAGTTGAAAAATTTTTGAGTTTCATTTTAAGTCAAGAAAATTAATTGGGACTTATCCCAACATCTTTATATACGTAAATCCTCAAAATTTTCTCTATTTTAGACATAAACCTCTTCCTAAATACTCTCAAATCCTCCCAAACTTCTCTCTAAAAATCTTTTATAAAGTTTTCTCAAATTTCTTGGGGATCAAGCTTCCTCCATTGAAGACAAAGTTTTCAAAAAGGATTCTCAAAGTTCTTCAAGTCTTCTTTTTTAAGTTTCAAGGATCAAAAGGTATGTGGTTCCTCCATTGAAAATAGGCTTAGAGAGGTGCATTTAGGTTAAATAAGTTGAAAACCCCTTTTGAAAAAGTAAAAACATCATCAAAAGTATAAAAAAAAAGACATTTCAATGTGTCCCGATGTCAAAATTAACGATTCAGGGGTCCCATCGTCAAACCATTCGACGGATCAACAAATGGGACCCTTAGATTGCCTTTTTAAAAGCATCGGAAGCCTTTCCAAGATGATTTGGCGAGCAAAATTGGTTGCTCGCCAAAATTGATAGATTCGACAGGCTTTAGTAAAATGGGCATAACTGTTTACTCCAAACTCAAAATAAGGTGAAATTGAATGCATTGAAAAGATAACTCAAAGATATTTAATTTGGTAGGTAGTGGGACATCTAATTCATTATGTGCTAAGCGATATGACCATTTGAAATTGACCCATATACAAATTCATATCAAAACTTAGTCGATTGGAGTCATTAGGTCTTGGATCGATGTAAGAGATGACTTATGACCTCAAACAACATATAATCCATTTTGAATACCTAATAATTGATCCCACCACTTCAGAATTCATCAAGTTGATCCCATACGCGTACGGAGAATGACTCGGGTCTTAGCTTAAGATCTAGAGTATTACATGTGTCTCGTGGAGGGTGCCCTTCACTTGACCTCCCATGTTTCCACCTAAGGTGCACACCATAGAGCCCACCACAGGTCATGGTGCACACCATGGTTCATGGTGTGTGCGGTATGATGGTGCACTGTCTAGGCATTTCAAGTATGTTTTCATAAGGATACGTTGGTCTTTCCCCTAATTTCTAACACTCCTATGGACGGTTTTAGACAATAATGACCTCCTAATGAGTTTCTACCCTATTCTAAACATTCTCATGCACTCATAACACTTAGCCTCACAAGACCATTCACCAAAAACACTCAAATCCTCATTCAAGCTCAAGTCAAGAGTTCATCAAGGATCCTCAAGTTTCAAGATATCACCCTAAGGTATGTGGGATTTATCTATGATTTCCTTTCAATCATGGAGCCCAACTTAATTTTATACTAATTCAACTATTTTCAATCATGTTCAAATTAGGATTTTCATGATTTGGTTTTCAATTGATGTTATTATGATATAGGTTATTTTAAAACTATGAAGTATGCATAAATTACCTTCAATTCTCTTAGATTACATGAATTTCATGAGATTTCTACTACCATGGCATGATGATTATGAAATTATGCATGGGTAATCTTAATTATGATTTAAATGCTCTTATATTTAAGGATTATGCATGTTTTTACTCAGTTCTCATGATTTTGAACTTGATGCTTAAGTACCCAATACTCTTATATCTAATCACATAATCATGCATGTACAAGACTTTTAAATGAGATTATGAACATGAATACAATTATGATCACGGTATAAATATAAATAGGGGATTTAGGACCTTGAGGTTGACCTGGAATCCCGACGGGGAGATTCAGGATTCTGAAACGAGACCTAGGACCCTAGCATGATATGAGTTGGAGATTTAAGACCTTAAGGTTATCTTGGGATCCCAACTGGAAGATTCAGGATTTCGAAAGGTGACCTAGGACCCTATTAGGTGATTTAGCACCTTAAGGTTGACCTAGGGTCCTAACATGGAGATTCAAGATTTTGAAAGGCGACCTAGAACCCTAGTATGAAATGAACTTCTCCTATATATGATATTTTGAACTATGAGATCTTGACCAAGCTTATGATGAAGGGGTTATAAGTATGATTTATGATGTCATGATGACTTATGATGATAATTTATGACAAGCATGACTATGTTTATGTACTATGACATTCATGGCATATTGATATGATTACCTCTTCACTACTTCATTTCTATATATATATATATATATATATATATATATACACACAAACACACACACCCTTGTTCAGGTACCATGATTATGAAGGTTATCATTATATCTATATTGTATTGTATGTCCGCATACTTAGTACATCCAAACATACTAACACATACTATATGCCTACATTATATCACAATGTAGGAGTGGATGACTATCCTCCTTATCCTCTGGCTAGAATCAAGCTACTTGCAGATCCAGATTGGGTGAGTCTTCATGCTTCGGGGACGGATCCTATTTCCTTTTAGCTTTCACGTTATGTTATGTTGAGACCATTTTTTATATTAGTTGAGGGTGGGCTTGGGACATATTTGAGCCCCCGTCCAGTTCATGAATGTCACAACTCGGAAGTGGGGCCTAGATGTGACATGGCAAAAGAGAACCCTAAAGTCCTCGATCAAGCCATCATAGCATCATTAACACACATCATCGGTTCGGAAGCGCGGAAATAAAAAAACACATAGCACATAATTCTAGGGGAAATAGGGTTTTGGACTCAAGCTATGGGGATGTTGTCGAGGATGGGATGAACATGGATCACATAGCACATAACAAGTATTTCTAAG
>JBCEWC010006518.1:0-22910 GCA_038996855.1 Solanum aculeatissimum
TCTCCTTTCTCTTTCTCTTCTGTTGTTGTTCCGCCTTAAATTTATTCTAGTTAATTTTAGATTCAGTTTTATAACACTTTGGATAATCTTTAAATTTGTTATTGTCTACTATAAATACATTACTATTTACGATTCCATTGCCTCAAATCAAAACAATTTTATCTTTATATGTACAATCATTAATACTATTCGAATTTCATGTTAAAAAATATAAAAAATCAAAAAGAAAATTATAAACCCATTTATCTCTTTTTTATTCTAAATACTTTTGAATTTAAAGTTTAAAAAAATCAGTATAAGTAACATTAGTTGGTAAAAGAATTTTAAACCTTGTAACTATTGAATTCTAAATCAATTTTTTTCTTATCTAGCTTGAGCCACTTTTGTAAAAGATTTCTAAGTGGACTCTAAATCTATTAAATAAAGAAAGACAAGACCTTAGCAATATTATTACTCCTAAAAGGAATATCTAATTAATTTCGTATTAGTGATATTATTACTCCTAAAAAGGAATTCTAAACCTACACAAGATTATTAATATTTATTATAGTTAATATTTAATATGAATTAAAAATAATAATATAATAATCTAAAAATGATGAAAAGATAATTTTTGTCTAAATCAGAGTGTTTTGATGAAGGGCAAAAAGTTCAAACAACATTTCTAAGGTATTCACGCTTTTAATATAGTATAGATAGATATTAAAACTTGAAATTCGAAACCTTATCAATTTCATTTTACGTGATATTTGTTTTTTTTAATTTGTCCTAAAATATATAGTATTTTATTTTAATTAAAAATAATTTAATTTTAATTTTTTCTATTTTTAATGAAATAATTTTCAATTATACAAATATTTACAAATTATTTTAAACCACACATTTTAAATTTTTTCTTTTTCTTCTTAAACATTATGCTAAGTCAAGAATAACACATAAATGGGACAAAGAAAATATCATTATATCAGTGCATCAAAAAAAATTCACTTATTAAGTAGGCTAAATTTATCTATTCTTAGATAAGTTGAGATGCCACTGTAATCATATAAAATTTATAAAAAATTTATAATATGATTCAAATTATATTAAATTCAAAATATATTAGTCCAAAAATAAATATTGTGGATTAATATAATTGGGTTTATTAATTAAGTCCAATAAAATATGGGTTTGATTAAAAGCCCAAATTCATTTATTTGGGCTACAAAAGATGACCCATTTTATTAAGCCTAATATCTTCTCATCCTAGAGGCCCACTTGATGCCACGTGTCGGATGATGCGGCATGCCAAGTCAAATAAAAAAGTCAATAGGATCACGCCATTTGTCAAAATGACATGACATTTCTATATAATCAAATGCCAATAAAAATATGTCACATGTACAAGTGATGTGTCCCGACCAATCAAATATCTTCATGTCACTTGAAAGGAAACCTTTTCCTATCACTTTTCCTACACCATGTCACCTTAAATCTAATTGGCCAGAAGAAAGTCTGATTCCATCATAACTCCTCTATTCTACAACTATATATAGGGGTCCTCATAATTTAAAATTCACATCAAGAATTCTAACAAGAAGCAAGAGAGAGCTCGTGGATCAAACACCGCTGATTTTTCCACAAGCAACAAGAATTCAAGAAATCAAGCATTCAAGTTTCAAGAACACATCAAGATCAAGACCACCAGATTCAAGAACAAGCCCAAAAGCACTTGAATTCAAGTACAAGTCAAGATCAAGTTCAAGATCGAATCCATACCAAGTTCAAGTTTAAGTTCATCAAATTCATAAATCAAGATCAAGACTACCGAAATTCAAGATCAAGCTAAAAAATCCTTGGATTCAAGTATAAGTCAAGATCAAATCCACTAAGTTTATAATATTCAAGATCAAGCTAAAAATTCCTTGAATTTATATTTGAAAAGGTGAATCAGAGGATTCATAGAGATTGTAAAACTCGCCCCTTGAAATAAAATACTACGATTGTAGCAATATTTTTTTCGTTCCTTGATTAATATTTTCTTGACACAAAATTTTTATTGTCATACAAATTCTGGCACTCCCACTGGGACAATCTCTGCCTCTTATCTCAACTTTTCAAGCATAAAAAAATATTGAACTAGCTTCCAAGAAAATCTCCCAATCAACTTCCTTTAACGCTGCTGATTCCAAGTTCTCTGCAGAAGTAGAGGGAATCTTGGGTGTTACTTTTGGAAGTATTAGAGCTGTTACAAGGAGCAAAACTACTATGCTAGGACAACAAACATTGCGAGTGTCATCCGCACCAATTCCTAATTTTGGATCTTCAACCCCAAAGGGAACGAGGTCCTCTACAAATACTTCAGAAGGAGAAAGTAGTGTTTCTGAGAAAATCAAGCAAACTTTAGCTCTACTTGAGGTCTCTGGTTCCAAGAATTCTATCGCAAGGAAAGACCATGGCTCATCCAATGAATCTTCTCCATATGTATCGCGTAATGTGAGCCCTCTGAAGGTCAACTTTCGTAATAATTCATGCTTCTCAACAATGCCTCCAACAATCATGCAAGCAATGATAACTAATCTTTCATCCATGGAGTTTCATCCATGGAGGAACAACTCGCTAATCTGGTAAAGATGATTGAAGAAATGACCAAGCATGTGCAATACCAAGAGTCACACATCCATAAGTTGATGGACAGAGTGGATGACTTACTAGATGGGGAGTCTAGCCATGCACCAGGGAAGGGTATTAAAACTCAAGAGACTGAAAATCCTGTGAAGCAAGCACCATCTATCAAGGAGATACCAGTTTCTACTGAAGGCATGATCTCGATCAATCAATTAAAGGAGTTCATCGAAGGAACTATCAAATACAAGTATGAAGTCTCCACTAAGTCTTCCAATATGTATGCTAAGTCTTACACTACAAGGATTGATAGCCTTAAAATGTCTGCCGGGTATCAACCTCCCAAATTTCAACAGTTCGAGGGCAAAGGAAATCCAAAGCAACATGTTGCACACTTTGTGTGGACATATAATAATACTGGGACTTATGGAGACTATCTTGTTAAATAGTTCATCCTCTCCTTAAAAGGAAATTCCTTTGACTAGTACACAAATCTTGAGTCACATTTCATTGACAATTGGGAGCAACTAGAGTATGAGTTTCTTAATCGCTTCTATAGCATAAGGCGCACAGTGAGCGTGGTGGAACTCACAAATACTCGCCAAAGTAAGGATGAATCAATCATCGACTTCATAAATCGATGGAGGAATATGAGCCTCCATTGCAAAGACAGACTCAGTGAAGCTTCTGCAATTGAAATATGTATCCAAGGAATGCACTGGGAGCTTCTCTACATTTTAAAAGGAAACAAGCTAAAGTCCTTTAAAGATTTAACCACTCGCACTCACGATATAAAGTTAAGCATGTCTTTTGCAGGAAAAGATATGATGTCTGTCCATGATCCTTGCAAAGGAAAGGACAAGCAAGAACCAAAGAAATAGAGCAAATTTGTGCTCAAGAATGACAGCAAGGAATCCATGAATGTCAACGCATTGCCCGTGAAGTTCACTACAAAGGAAAGCAGGAAGCAAAGTGTGAATAGTCCTTATCAAGGGCATCCAAATTGAAAGCTGACTTTAAGGAAAATGCAAGAAAAAGAGTACCCCTTTCTGGATTCTAATGTTTCTCAAATATTTGATGAATTGGTTGAACTAAAGCTCATTGCGTTACTATGGATCAAATGCCCTGATGAAGCTGGAAATCTGACGACCCAAACTACTGCAAATATCATAGACTTTTAGGTCATCCTCTTAAAAAGTTCTTCGTCTTCAAGGACAAAGTCATGAAACTGGCTAAAGAAGAGAAGATTATCCTTGATGATGAGAAAACTAGTTCTAACCAAATCTCTATCACTTTTGGCTCTGTTAAACTAGTCCAAATATATACCTCTAAAAAAGAGAAGTCATTAGATCCCAACAAAACCCAAATTGATAAAGATGATGATGAAGGTTGGATTCTCGTTACTAGGTGGAGACGTAACAAGCAAGTTCATGAAGAAAATCATCTAAGCAACCAACGTGTAACAACTCAATTTTTTTTTGAACTTTGTACTAGTAGATCAAGGTCCGTTTTGAGCTTGTTATGGCTATGTAGTGATGATCATGAGTTCTACTTAAGTGGTCGTATCTAAAAGAATTGTGTTGGGAGAGTTTTATATGAAACCGTGTAGGAGGACTGACTTTGAATGACTATATCGCTTGATATAAGATGAACAAAATGGACTATGACCTATAAAAATGAAGCTCTTCGAGTTATATCTTTGCAATGCAACTAGTTTCACTCAAATTAGAGTTCGTATGTGGAAGTTATGGCCATTTCAGTGGGACTGTTCGTGGGTAAAAGTGTTCTGAAAAGGGAGAGCCAAAGTGGCTAAGACAGGACCATACGGGAGAGGCCACGAGCCATGGGAAGGCTAACGACCCGTGAAGGGCCTTTGTGGATTGATCAAGTAAGTTCCAAGGGAGTTGGACCAAGGCCTCGGACCAAGTGGAGCTCCACGGACCACTTCACGGTCCGTGTGATGCCTCAAGGTTTGTGAGGTCCCTTCGTGGGATGGTCCAGTGACTCATGAGACCCCAAGGCCAGGACGTCGGGCCAAGTGTGGCTCCACGGACCAGTGTACGGTCCGTGTGCAGCTTCACGGACCGTGAGTCCTACCGTGAAGTGATCCAAAAAGTCAAGATTTCAAGCCAAGGCGTGAACCAAGTGATGTCACACGATAGGGTTCACAGTCTGTGAACCACTACATGGACCGTGTGGATGCTTCCGTCAGCGACTGTTTTAGTTAATTGCTCCATTTTATTAATGGTTAATTGGTAATTTTAATTATCCTTAGGGACGTTTTAGCCTTTCTAAAGTCTCCTAAAACCATGAATTGAACCCTAATCTATTTTAATTCATTCAAGCCCTCAATTCATCTCCAAAATTCTCTCAATTTTCTCCCACCCACCATTGAAGGCCAAACTTGAAATTGGGGAAAATTCAAGTCTTCATCATAATCTTCTCAATCTTCTTGTTAAATTCAAGGTATGTGGATTTGATTCATGGTTCCTCTTCCAACCATGAAGACCCAAAATCCCTTTCTAAATTTTTGATGAAATTATGATTTTCTTGAAATGGGTATTTTAATTTAAGGATGATTTAGTGCAATTGAAGTGTGGGATGTTATTATTTAATGATTTTAAGATGAATTAAGACCCTATTTGATGAATTATTTTGATCAAGATGATACAAGTATGCATGTCCCCTTACTATTTAATTTATGCATAGGTAATGTTAAATTAAGGTTTAATTATTGATTTAATTATGAATTTCTTATGGATTCTTCTTGATTTGGATTTAAATTATAAATTCTAGTTACCCATGCTATTCTTCATCATTTATCATGACATTTTCATGCATGAACATGGATTTCAAGAAAGTTATGATGTGGGCTAAGTCCCAAATATGTTTATGACTATGATTTTGATCAAGTATGGGTTATGACAAGAATGTGATCACATAATGTCTATGATATGGCTCTTTGAGCAACCATGGGTATTTACACCAATATGATATGATATGACAAGTATTGAGCTACTCTTATGCATGAAGTTGACATGAAAGTGTATTTGGCTTTTTAGCCCAATGAAGCATGATTATGAAATGTGTTTGACCTCGATCAAGATGCATGAAAGTAAAATAAGTGATTTGGCCTTTAAGCCTAACTATGCATGTTTATGATGTCAAGTGTTTTAATTTTGTTTTAAACGCATGTATATGTATACGTATTCTTGTGGGATGACAACTTAACACCGAAAAGGATTGGAGTAGTGAGTGGGCTATCCCCAAGGGTCCGACTCTTTTCCCTCAACTATGTGCCAACATAGGTAAGCAACCAAAATAGGAGGCTCGTAAGGTTTGCTATGATATGATATGATATGTTATGTAAATGCTTCCGAAATGACCAGGTCGTAAGAAAGGTGGCCATCACACCGAAATGACCGAGTCATAAGGTGTGGTGTAGATTACCTTTGGCAAGTAATGTTTTCCGATCCGATGGGAGGACTCATCGGGTAAGTTCTTGTTGTAGCTCACATGAGTTTGGATGTCAGTTATGGTCACATCCCCTATACTATAAACATTATGGCATTTCATGCATCATGGATTTCATGACATATTGATATACTATTCTTCCTATATTCTCCTTCTACGTATGTGCCCTTGTCATTTAGCTTTGTCGTAGGCTCATGTTCATATGCATTGAACGCCCACATACTTAGTGCATTATTATGTGCTAACCCATACTCTTTGTCTACATGCTTTAACCATGTAGGGACCAAAGTTGACTTTCATCCTCCACTAGATGGCTAAATTGAGATTCTTGAAGTCATTGCTTGTGGTGAGACCTATGTTCCAAGGGCAATACCCACTTTTATCTACCTTGTCTTTACTTTATGTTCCTTTACTTTATGACTTGAGGGTGAGCCCGGATTATATGTGTGATGATGCCCTTGGAACATAGGGCTCATCTACCTAGACTTACATGCTATTTGTTTAATATACGCGATTCCGAACTAATGATGTGTGTGATGATGCTATGATGACTTGATCGAGGACTTTTGGGTTCTCCTTCTCCATGTCACATCTAGAACCTACTTTTGGGTCATGATAAAGATGGTATCAGAGCCCTAGGTTTGTAAATAATCCTCGAAGACCAACATTCTACGTCACTTAGAGTCTTGTTCATGGGTGTGATGCGCGACATATCTATGAGCGAGAGGATATGACGACGTTTATGGAATTTTCTCACCTCATTGTCCCCTTATGTCATGTTGTGAGCTATTATGAAAGATTTCCTGAAATAGGGTGTTCTTGTTGCTCTTTCAGAAGATGCCTTCCAGAAGAGCTCCCCTTCCTAGACAGGCTCCTATCCCTGAGGAACAAGCCCCTCGTGAGCCTGTGGAGGAGACAGTGACCCACACTAAATTTTGGAATGTGGTGTCCATGTTGGCTCAAGTAGTGGCTAATCAAGCCTGACCAACGAAACTCATAAATGGTGGCACTCCAGCCTCTAGGGTGAGGGACTTCACCTGGATGAACCCTCCGGAATTCTTTGGTTCAAAGAGTAATGGGATGCCCAAGAGTTTATTGATGAACTTACAAAGGTGTTGACTATTATGGGTGTCAGTTTTGAGGAGAAGGCTGAATTGGCTGCCTATCAATTGAAGGATGTAACACAAGTGTGTTACAATCAATGGTTAGTGGAAAGGACTGAACATGTTAAGGTTGGATGGGAAGAGTTCAAGATGGCTTTTCTGAACTGTTTCTTCCCTCTTGAACTTTGGGAAGCCAAGATGACTGAATTCATCAACCTCAAGCAAGGTAGCATGTCCATGAGGGACTATTCTCTCAAGTTCACTAAGCTTTCAAAGTATGCTCCTATGCTAGTAGCCGATCCCCGTGCAAGAATGCATAAGTTCATTTCGGATGTTTCTGACTTGGTGGTGAAAGAATGTCATATCACTATGCTCATTAGGGACATGGATATCTCTCGGCTCATGACCTTTGCTGAACAAATTGAGAGTGAAAAGCTCAAGGAGCAAAGGGTGAATATCCCGGTATGATGGTGGATTCTCCAACTCTAAGGGTGGTGGCGAATTTGGTCATTTCCAACAGGGCCAAGGTTCGAATGTGAGGTTTGCTAACCCAAGGGTTCCTCCTCCTAAGTTGCAAATTACGGGTGGTCCATGGATTCCCTATTGTGACCAGTGTGGGAAGAACCATGTGGGTGATTGTAAGAGAGCTTCGGGTGCTTGCTTTGGATGTGGGGGTTTAGATCACAAGATTTTTGACTGTCCAAGGGGTGCAAAGAGAGATCAAGTGTCCCCTGGTGGTCAAGGACAGCCGAAGGCTCAGGTTGTTGGTGCTCCCAAGAACAATAGGTTCTATGCTCTTCATGCTCGACAAGAGGTGGAGGAAGCTCCAGGCATCGTGACTGGTATGTTAAGAATCTTTGATTTTGATACTTATTCTTTACTTGATACCGGTGAAAATTTATCTTTTGTGACTCCTCTGTTGGCTGTTAAGTTTGGTTTGATTCCTGAAACTCTAAGGGAACCTTATTCGGTGTACACTCCCATGGGTGAATCTGTCATTGCCCAGAAAGTGTATTGGGGTTATCCTGTTTCTGTTTTGCATAAAGTATTCTCGGGTAATCTTGTAGAACTTGAGATGTATGACTTTGATGTTATTCTTGGGATGGATTGGTTGCATTCCTCATATGCCTCGGTTGATTGTAAGACTAGACAAGTCAAATTTCAAGTTCCTAATGAATCGGTGTTGGAATGAAAGGGTAGTGATTCTGTGGTTATGGGTCGGTTTATTTCCTATCTCAAAGCCCAGAGAATGATATGTAAGGGGTGTATCTACCATATTTTCCGAGTTAGAGATGTGAAGGGTGAGTCACCTACTCTTGAATCGGTTTCGGTGCTTAATGAGTTTCTCGATGTGTTTCCCAAAGACTTGCCCGACATCCCTCACGATAGAAAAGTGGATTTTGGCATAGATCTTCTTCCAGATACTCAACCTATTTTCATTCCTCTTTACCGTATTGCTCTGGCCGAACTAAAGGAGTTGAAGGACTTGTTGGATAAGGGTTACATTAGACCAAGTATTTCACCTTGGAGTGCTCCCGTATTGTTTATGAGGAAGAAGGATGGGTCTCTTCAAATGTGCATTGATTATCGACAATTGAATAAGGTGACCATTAAGAATAGGTACCCATTGCCCAAAATTGATGACTTGTTTGATCAACTCTAAGGGGCTACTCATTTCTCTAAAATAGACCTTCGTTTGGGTTATCATCAGTTGAAGGTAAGGGAGTGTGACATTCCCAAGATGGCCTTTCAGACTCGTTAAGGGCTCTTTGAGTTTTTGATGATATCATTTGGTTTGACCAATGCTCCGGTGGTATTTATGGATCTCATAAATTGGGTGTTCAAACCATTCCTTGATAATTTTGTAGTGGTCTTCATCGATGATATCCTAATTTACTCCTGGAGTGAGCAAGAACATATGGATCACTTGAGATTGGTTCTTCAAACTTTGAGGGAGAAGTAATTATTTACCAAATTTAGCAAGTGTGAATTCTGGTTGGGAGAAGTTGCATTCCTTGATCACGTGGTGTCTCGTGTGGTATTAAGGTTGATCTTAGGAAAATCAAAGCGGTGAAGGATTGGCCTAGACCGTTGAATCCATCGGATATTAAAAGTTTCCTTGAATTGGCCAGTTATTATTGGAGGTTTGTTGAAGAATTTTCTTCCATTGCGTCCCCATTGACCAAATTGACTCAGAAAAAGGCTAAGTTTGTGTGGTCGATTGAGTGTGAGAAGATCTTCCAAACCTTGAAGGATCGGCTCACATCGGCTCCTGTTTTGACCTTGCCCAATGGGTTATTTGGGTTCATGGTGTATTATAATGCTTCGCGAATTGGGTTGGGTTTGTGCTTATGCAACATGGCAAGGTGATAGCTTATGCGTCAAGGCAATTGTAGGTACATGAGCAAAATTATCCAACCCATGATCTTGAATTGGCGGCGATGTTGTTTGCTCTAAAGATTTAGAGACATTATCTATATGTGGTTCACGTGGATATTTTCACCGATCACAAGAGTTTGTAATATGTGTTCACCCAAGGGATCATAATTTGAGGCAAAGGAGATAGTTGGAGCTTCTCAAGGATTATGACATAAGTGTTCTTTATCAGCCTGGAAAGGCGAATATTGTGGTGGATGCCCTTAGTAGGCTATCTATAGGAAGTGTGTGTCGCATGTGGGTGAAGGGAAGAAGGAGATTGTGAAGGATGTGCACCAGTTGCCTAGATTGGGGGTTAGGTTGGCCAACTCAGAAAGTGGTGGTATCCTTATTCAAGGCGGATCCAAGTCTTTGGTGGTGATTGATGTTAAGGCAAAGCAAGACCTAGATCCTTCCTTGGTAGAGTTAAAGAAATTAGTTGCCGAAGGGAAGATGGAGGTTTTCTCCTAAGAGGGAGATGGTATGCTACAGTACCAACGTCGATTGGGTATTCTGGATGTTGATGGCCTAAAGGAGGCTATCATGGGTGACACTTATAATTTTTGATTTTCTATTATTTCGGGATCTACAAAGATGCATAGAGACTTGAGAGAGTTGTATTGGTGGCATGGCATGAAGACAAACATAGCCAAATTTGTGTCGAAATGTCCGAATTGTCAACAAGTGAAGATTGAACATCAAAGGCCTGGTGGCCTAACCCAAGATATCAAAATTCCTACTTGGAAGTGGGAAGATGTAAATATGTAGTTGGGTTGCCTCGTACCCGTAAATAATTTGACTAAATATGGGTTGTTGGTGACCGAATGACTAAGTCAGCTCACTTCTTACCGATCAAGACTACTTATAGTGTCGAGGATTATGCTAAATTATACATTCTAGAATTGGTGAGGTTGCATGATGCACCAAGGTCTATTATATCGGATCGTGGTACTCAATTTACTTCTCACTTTTAGAGGTCATTTCAAAAGGGACTTGGTACTAAAGTCAAGTTGAGCACGGCTTTCCATCCCCAAATTGATGGACAAGCCGAGAGGAAAATTCAAACCTTGGAGGATATGTTAAGGGCTTGTGTGTTAGTGTTCAAGAGAAATTGGGATGATCATCTACCGCTCATCGAGTTTGCCTATAATAATAGTTTCCATGCTAGCATTGGTATGGATCTATTCGAAGCTTTGTATGGTAGAAGGTGTAGGTCCCCGGTGGATTGGTTTGAGATAGGTTAGGCGACATTGTTAGGCTCGAATTTGGTAGTTGAAGCCATAGAAAAGGTGAAGTTGATTAGGGAGAGATTGAGGATGGCTCAAAGTCGTCAAAAGTCCTATTTGGATATTAGGAAGAGGGATCTCAAATTCCATGTAAGTGATTGGATTTATGTGAAGGTATCTCCTATGAAAGACATCATGCGATTTGGTAAAAAGGGCAAGTTGAGCCCTCGGTACGTCGGACCATATGAGGTTGTTGAGAGGATTGACAATGTGGCTTATAAGTTGGAGTTGGCTCCGGAGATGAGCTCTATTCATCCGGTGTTCCATGTTTCGATGTTGAGGAAATTGGTTGGTGACCCTATGACAATTTCACTTTTGGAGGGTGGATGGTTGAGGAGAATTTGACTTATGAGGAGGTACCGATTGAAATTTTAGATAGGCAAGTGAAGCGACTTCACAACAAGGAGGTGACTTCGGTTAAGGTGCTTTGGAGGAACCAACAAGTGGAGAGTGCTACATGGGAAGTAGAGGCGAACATGATGGAGCGATACCCCTATCTTTTCCAATCTACTCAAGCCTAAGGTACTAGGTTCTATCTTTTTTAATGGTCCTAATTCTTTTAATTCTTGAGTTTTATGACATTGCATGTATACATGAGCACGAAAATGATTTGAATGATGTTTTGACATAAATTTTAAATTGCTTTGAAAATGATGCATGATCCGTTATAAGTTACGATGAAAAGATTTCTTGCTTGATTGATTTCCTTAAGTCGTGGTGTAGCTCATTCGAGGACAAATATTCCCAAGGGGTAGATGATATAATGATCTGAATTTTTTTTTGAACTTCGTACTAGTGGATCAAGGTCCATTTTGAGCTTGTTATGGTTGTGTAGTGATGATTATGAGTTCTACTTAAGTGGCCGTATCTAAAGGAATCGTGTTGGGAGAGTTTTATATGAAACCGTGTAGGAGGACTGACTTTGAATGACTATATCTCTTGGTACGAGATGAACTGCATGGACTATGACCTATCAAAATAAAGCTCTTCTAGTTATCTTTGCAATGCAACTAGTTTCACACAAATCGAAGTTTATATGTGGAAGTTATGGTCGTTTCGATTGGACTATCCATAGTTGAAAGTGTTCTGGAAAGGGAGAGCCAAAGTGGCTAAGGCAGGCCCATACGAGAGAGGCCACGAGCTATGGGAAGGCTCACGACCCGTGAAGGGCCTCCGTGGATTGATCCAGCAATTTCCAAGGGAGTTGGACCAAGGCCTCGGACCAAGTGGAGCTCCACGGACCACTTCACGGTCCATGTGATGCCTCACGGTCCGTGAGGTCCCTTCGTGGGGTGGTCTTGAGACTCATGAGACCCCAAGTCCAGGACTCCAGGCCATGTGAGGCTCCACTGACCAGTGTACGGTCTGTGTGCAGCTTCATAGACCGTGAGTCTTGCCGTGAAGTGATCTAGAAAGTCTCTCAAGATTTTAAGCCAAGGCGTGAACCAAGTGATGTCACACGATAGGGTTCACAGTCCGTGAACCACTACACGGACCATGTGGATGCTTTCCTCAGTGACTGTTTCTGTTAATTATGTCATTTCATTAATGGTTAATTGGTAATTTTAGTTATCCCTAGGGCCGTTTTAGTCTTTCTAAAGTCTCCTAAAACCCCTGAATTGAACTCCAATTCATTTTAATTCATTCAAGCCCTCAATTCATCTCCCAAATTCTCTCAATTTTCTCCCATCCACCATTGAAGATCAAGCTTGAAATTGGAGGAATTTCAAGTCTTCATCAAAATCTTCTCAATCTTCTTGTTAAATTCAAGGTATGTGGGTTTGATTCATGGTTTCTCTTCCAACCATGAAGACCCAAAATCATTTTCTCAAATTTTTGATAAATTATGATTTCTCTTGAAATGGGTCTTTGAATTAAGAATGATTTAGTGCAATTGAAGTGTGGGCTGATCTTATTTAATGATTTCAAGATGAATTAAATCCCTAATTGATGAATTACTTTGATTCAAGATTATACAAGTATGCATGTCCCCTTACTATTTAATTTATGCATGGGTAATGTTAAATTGAGGTTTAATTGTTGATTTAATTATGAATTTCTCATGGATTTTTCTTGATTTGGATTTAAATTATAAATTCTAGTTACCCATGCTATTCTTATCATTTATCACGACATTTTCATGCATGAACATGAATTTCAAGAAAGTTATAATGTGGGCTAAGTCCCAAATATGTTTATGACAATGATTTTGATCAAGTATGAGTTATGACAAGGATGTGATCACATAATGTCTATGATATTGCTCTTTGAGCAACCATGGGTGTTTACACCAATATGATATGATATGACAAGTATGGAGCTACTCTTATGCATGAAGTTGACATAAAAGTGTAATTGACTTTTTAGCCCAATAAAACATGATTATGAAATGTGTTTGACCTTGATCAAGTATGCATGAAAGTAAAGCAAGTGATTTGGCCTTTAAGCCTAACTGTGCAAGTTTATGATGTCAAGTGTTTCCGTTTCATTCTAAAGGCATGTATATGTATAGGTATTCTTGTGGGATGATGACTTAGCACCGAAAAAGATTGGAGTAGTAAGTGAGCTATCCCCAAGGGTCCCACTCCTTTCCCTCAACTATGTGCCAACATAGGTAAGCAACCAAAATTGGAGGCCCGTAAGGTTTGCTATGATATGATATGTTATGTAAATCTTTCCTAAATGACCGGGTCGTAAGGAAGGTGTCCATCACACCAAAATGACCGGGTCGTAAGGTTTGGTGTAGATTACCTTTGGCAAGTGATCTTCTCCGATCCGATGGGAGGCCTCATCGGGCAAGTTCATGTTATAGCTCACATGAGTTTGGATGTTGGTTATGGTCACATCCCCTATACTATAAGCATTACGGCATTTCATGCATCATGGATTTCATGGCATATTGATATACTATCCTTCCTATATTCTCCTTCTACGTATGTGCCCTTGTCATTTAGGTTGGTCATAGGTTCATGTTCATATGCATTGCACGCCCGCATACTTAGTGCATTATTATGTGCTTAACCATACTCTTTGTTTACATGCTTTAACCATGTAGGAACCAAAGTTGACTTTCATCCTCCGCTAGATGGCTAAATTGAGATTCTTGAAGTCATTGCTTGTGGTGAGCCCTATGTTCCAAGGGCAATACCCACTTTCATCTACCTTGTCTTTACTTTATATTCCTTTACCTTATGACTTGAAGGTGAGCCCAGATTATGTCGAGACCCCGTCTTATCTTATGTAGAGGCATTGTTGGACATATCGACTCTATTGAACATTATGCTATGTGATACTTGTAATGATATGTCTATCTATGTTAATTGATGATATCTTATGTTATGCTTCCGTTTCCGCTTATGCCATTATATATGTTTGTCTTTGGAATGTGCTTATGTGGAAAGTCCCTAATTCTGCTTGCCCCCATAGCTTGAGTCGTACTTACCTGCCCCTTAGAACGTAAATGCTATGTGCTATGTGATTCATGTTTATTCCATTCCCGAAAACATCCCTATAGCTTGAGTCCAAATCCTGGAATCCTCTAGACTTACGTGTTTTTTGTTTAATATATGCGCTTCTGATTCGATAATGTGTGTGATGATGCTATGATGGCTTGATCGTGGACTTTCGGGTTCTCCTTCGCTATGTCACATCTAGGCTCTACTTTTGGGTCGTGACACAACCAGAGGAAGGATGGTGAGGAGACCAAATAAGCAAACGTTAGTCACTCATCCAAAGAAAGCAAAGGTGGAAGTGCATCACTACCAGAAACTATACTGTCCTGTGACTTTTGGAGAGTTATTACCAAGTTGGTTTCACACTATGACTATCCAAGACAATTGTGAGGCATCATGTTTTAACACCGACAAAGAATAAACAGTAGGGGAAACTTCATCAAAGATGTCTCCTACGGGCAAAGAAGAAGCAGTGGGCGAGACTCCATAAAAAACATCCCCCTTATCTTCTGAAAAACTTATAGAACCCTCTCTTCAAGAAGTGCATGCATGTGACACAAAAATCACATTTACAGATAATGATCTTCTATCTGGTGAAAACCTACATAATCATCCTTTTTATATGGTGAGTCATGTGCAAAAGAAGAGGATAAACAGAATCCTGATTGATGAAGGGTATGGAGTTAACATTCTGCCTATCCATACATTGAAAAACTAGGCATCATGACTGAGGAACTTAGAGAAAGTCGCCTATTAATACAAGAATTCAATCAAGGAGGACAGAGGTCTATAGGCTCCATCAAGTTAGAAATCCATATTGGAGATTTGAGATCTAGTGCATGGATGCATGTGATCGATGCAAAGACTTCATTTAATTTCTTGCTTGGTAGGCCTTGGGTCTATGAGAACAAAATTGTCTCATCCTTCTTTTATTAATGTTTAAAGTATCTTCAAGATGGAATTGAAAGAAAAATAGTTGCTGATAATAATCATTTCACTAAAGCTGAGTCACACTTTACTGATGTAAAATTCTATTTGAATAGTTACGTGATGAAGGAGGCAAAACTTGATGATGTCAAATCAACCAAGTCCAATACACTTGCTAGCAAAAGAACTAATGTGGTTGTTGAAAAAGTCAAAGTCAATATTGAGGAGCTTGATTCCTGCCCAAATAAAGGGAAGATCGTATCCTTGAAAGAGAAGTCAACTTCTGTACCCCGCTATGTTCCAAAGATAAAGAAAGAGGGGGGTTAATCGTCTGACATTTAAGGAAATGTATCGGGAGGACTAACTCTTCCTATCAAATGCATTGATACAATTAACTTGTCTTCAAAGCTGTTGGGAAAGTTTGTGGCTCAAAATCCACCTCAGGATATCCCACTCCCTACAAAACGTACAAAGGGGTTTAATTCAAATACTTACAAGTTACTTGCAAAGGCCGAATACAACCCTAATGAGCCATCCAAATTAGGAAAACTCCTATCAGATGATATGACTAGGAAAGCATGCAAGGGTTTAGGCTATAGATAACCACCGCCAGTCTGCATCTCCATAAGAAGAGCAAGCAATAATTATATTACCATCGAAGATGAGTCTGCTTCCTCTAACAAAAGGCCTTCTGTATTTGATCGACTTGGAAGACCCACCACAAGGACTTCTATATTTCGAGAGGTTGGGGCCATTAAACAAAAAGTATGAGAAGCATTAGAGAAGTTGCCTAAGGGTGACGGCACTTGCTACGCTTATTCAAAAGGATATCCAAAGCATAATTTCCTCTAGGATGAAGTGAAAAGTGGAAATCATGGTTTCATGTGAAAAGGTACTAAAAGCGAAGACTCACACTATGGTTTACACCAAGGAGCGCGAGGAAGATAAAGAAAGTGTAGGCTCCTCGTATCATATTACAATCTTGAGTGAGCTCTATAAAGGATCAAAATACATTTGGTGTTGTCATATATCTATCAATGACAATAATCCACAAGAAGAAGAAGATGCTGGAGATGCTCCGCCTAAACTGGAAGAAGGAGTGAAGGCCACGATAGATCCCTTAAAGAAAGTTAACCTTGGCACTGATGAAGACCTAGAGCTGACTTACTTGAGTGTCTTTTTAGAAGTTGATGAAGGAAGAACTTATATGAATATACTCAAAGAATATAGGTATGTCTTCGCTTGGAGTTATAAGGAAATGGCTAGCTTAAATCCTAAAATAGTAGTCCATCAATTGACAGTTAAGAATGGTGCTCGTCCTGTCAAGCAGGCCCAAAGACATTTTAGACCAGAGTTGGTCCCGTTGATCGAGAATGAAGTCAACAAACTCATTGAGGTAGGCTTCATTCATGAAGTTAAATACCCTACATGGATTTCAAGTATCGTTCTCGTGAGGAAGAAGAATGGTCAAATTCGAGTGTGTGTTGACTTTAAAGATCTCAATAATGCATGCCTAAAAGATAAATTTTCGCTTCCTATTTTAGAATTGATGATTGATGCTACCACTGGTTATGAAATAATTTCATTCATGGATGGTTCTTCTGGCTATAACCAAATCCACATGGCACCAAAAGATGAAGAACTCACTGCATTTTGTACCCCTAAAGGTATCTATTGCTACAAAGTGATGCCTTTTGGTCTAAAAAATATTGGTGCCACATATCAAAGGGTTATGGAGAATATATTTGATGACTTGCTCCACAAAAATGTCAAATGTTATGTTGATGACTTAGTGGTGAAGTCAAGAAAGAGGGGCAACCATTTAAAAGACTTAAGAATGGTGTTTGAATTTCTTCAAAGATATCAACTAAGGATGAACCATTGAAATTTGCCTTTTGGGTAACTTCAAACAAGTTTCTTGATTTTATTGTGTGACATCGAGGGATTGAGATTGATCAAGCTAAAGTTGATGCAATCTTGAAGATACCTGAGCCTCAAGATATTCATGAGTTAAAAAGCCTTCAATGAAAGTTAGCGTACCTGAGGAGGTTCATCTCAAATCTAGCTGGAAGATGCCAACCATTCAACCATCTTATGAAGAATGACGTTCCTTTCAAGCGGGACTAAATATATAGCGAAGCTTTTGAAAGTATCAAAGCATATCTGGCGAACCCTCTAGTTCTAGCAACCCCTATACCTGGAAAGCCATTGATACTCTACATTGTAGCATAAGAAAGGTCCGTAGGACCTCTGTTAGCTCAAGCAAATAGTGAAGGCAAAGAAAACTCCCTCTACTACTTGAGCAAAATGATGATGCTAAATAAGCTAAATTATTCACCAATCGAAAACACAAAGTTGTGTTTGGATCTAGTCTTCTCAATTCAAAAGACGAAGCATTATTTTCAAATTCACGTTGTTAACCGCATATCTAGAGCAAATCCCATCAAATTTGTCATGTTAAAACTAGTCCTCAATGACTGACGTGCAAGGTGGTACCTCTAATTTCAATAATTATAGATCGTGTATGTCCCTCAAAAGGTTGTAAAGGACAAACATTAACATACTTCTAGGCAGACCATCCAATACCAGATGATTGGGAGCTAACTGTTTAGCTCCCCGATGAAGATGCAATGGCTGTTAAAATACAACCTCCTTGGAAGATGTACTTTGATGGGGCTACACATTATGGCAGAGCTGACACTGGCATGGTATTTATCACTTCATGGGGAGAAGTCTTACCATTCTCCTTCATATTAAAACAACATTTCTCCAACAATGTCACAGAAAATCAAACATTAATACTTAGACTCAAAATGGTTATTGACATGAAGCAATTACAATTGCAAGTCTTTGGTGACTCTCATCTAGTGATTAAACAACCTTTGGGAACCTATAAGGTCAAAAAACCTGAATTGCGTCCATATCACTGTTATGCTCAAAAGTTGATAGGATGGCTTAGAGATGTGACCCTCCAACACGTGCCAAGAAAGGAAAATAAAACAACTGATGCCTTAGCTGCTCTAACTTCAACTCTGGCTCTTCCTGATCAAATGCAAGTTACTATCTATCAAAAATGGGTAGTACCACCATTGGATAAAGATAAACATATGGAAAATGAGCTTGAGCATGTTGTCGCTGTATCTGAAGCCAACAAAGAAGACTGGCGAAAAGCTATCATCGAGTATTTATGTTATGGGATACTTTCAGAAGATGCAAGAAGAAGAACTGACATTAGTCATCGTGCACCTCATTTCCTTTACTATAAGGACATATTATATAGAAGATCATTTGAGGGACTACTCCTTCGATATCTGGGAGAGGAAGAAATAACCAAGCTTTGCAAGAAGCGCATTCAGGGGTGTGTGGATCACATCAATGTGGACCAAAGCTCCACTTTCACATAAAGAGAATGGGGTATGCCCACCAAGGTAAAAGATTTCTTAGACTATGCTTAAAGGTGCAAGGCTTGCCAATTCCATGCAAAATTTATACATCAACCACCTGAAGTTTTACACACAATTATCACATCTTGGATGTTCGATGCTTGGGAATTGGATATTGTTGGACCACTTTTAAAATCTTCTGATGGACACCTATATATCCTTGCCTCAACAAATTACTTCTTAAAATGGGTTGAAGCAGTCACTCTCAAATAAATGAAGAAGGAGAATATTGCAAACTTCATTTAAGTGAATATCATTATCGATTTGGCATTCCTTGTTACATAATAATCTATAATGGCTAGCCAGTTGATAACAAACTATGAATAAGATTTATGATCTCTTCGGCTTCAAGCATTGAAAATTTTCCATGTATCATGTTGCCGCCAATGGTCTTGCTGAAGTGTTCAATAAGACTGTATGCAATCTTCTGAAAAAAGTGGTCTCCAAGTCCAAATGAGACTGGCATGAAAGAATGGAAGAAGCCTTGCGGGCATATAGGACAACATATCGTACACCGACTAGAGCAACCCTATATTCACTTACTTTTGAAGTTGAAGCAGTCCTACTACTAGAGCGTCAAATAACTTCCTTGAGACTTGATATTTAAGAGGAACTTACTAAAGAAGAAAATGCTCGACTACATATCTCTGAATTAGAAACACTTGATGAAAAGAGGCTCGAAGCTCAACACAACCTTGAATGCTACCAAGCTTGTATATCTCGTGCTTTTAATAAAAAGGTTCATTTGAGGTGCTTTCAAGTTGGAGACCAAGTCCTTGCGGTAGGGAGACCCATCATCACTTCATATAAGTCAAGGGAAAATTCACCTCAAAGTGGGATGGGCCATATGTAGTATAAGAAGCATATTCAAATGGTACCTATAAACTTGTTGATGCAGATGGCATAAAGATTGGGCCCATAAATGCAAAATTCCTTAAGAGGTACTACCCTTGAAGCAAGATGACGCTCCTTAAGCATAAACTGCATGTTACTCCTGGCCTGCAAGAATATAAATTATGTACGGCACCCAAAAACAAAACTCACTCGTTCAGAACTACGTTGTGACTTGATCTTCTTTACTGAGATACGTAGGCACTTAGAATTATGTTCTAAGTTCAGTTGCATGAGTGTCAAAAACCACATGTCCTCACTTGATCTCTCACATGAGAGCTAAAGATATAAGAACCTTTCATCAAACATCGGACTTAGACCAAATAATGGTGACTCAATGGGGGCAAACCCCTAGGAAATATGAGCCTTCAAATCCTTTAAGTCTTCAGATTGAAGTCTTCAAATCCTCTAAGTATGGAAGTTGAAGTCTTCAAATTCTCCAAGTACGTTAGTTTGGGCCTTCAAATCCTCTAAGTCTACAGATTGAAGTCTTCAAATCCTCCAAGTCTACAAATTTAAGTCTTCAAATCATCTAAGTACGCGAGTTGAAGCCTTCAAATCCTCTAAGTCTGCGAGTTGAAGCCTTCAAATCCTCTAAGTCTGCGAGTTGAAGCCTTCAAATCCTCTAAGTCTGCGAGTTGAAGTCTTCGAATCCTCCAAGTACGTGATTTGAATTCTTCAAATCCTCTAAGTCTGCAGATTGAAGTCTTCAAATCCTTTAAGTCTGTAAGTTGAAGCCTTCAAATTCTCGAAGTATGCAAGTTAAAGTCTTCAAATCCTCTAAGTCTGCAAGTTGAAACCTTCAAATTCTCTAAGTATACAAGTTGAAGTCTTTAAATCCTCTAGGTCTGCAGATTGAAGTCTTCAAATTCTCCAAATTTGCAAGTTGAAGTCTTCAAATCCTCTAAGTCTGCAAGTTGAAGTCTTTAAATCCTCTAAGTCTACAGACTGAAGTCTTCAAAAAAACCTTTAAGTATGCAAATTGAAGTCTTCAGATCTTTTAAGTACGCAAGGTGAAGTCTTCAAATTCTTCAAGTATGAGGGTTAAAGTCCCAAATTAATCAGGTCCTTAAGTTGAAGCTTTCAAATCCTCTAAGTCTTTAAATTGAAGTTTAAAATCCACCATGGTTTTTCAAACCCACTAACTGGATGAACTTCAAGAAAATCTTTGAAGTTTGCAAGTTGAAGTCTTCAAATTAAAGTTTTAGCTCCATCATGTCTACAAATCATCAAGCTTAAAAGTTGAAGTCTTCAAATCTTGACCTTTCTTATGGTGAGAATGCGTATCCATTCCTTCTCACCATAAGGATCTTTTCAAATTGTCATTCTTATGGTAGGAATGTGTATCCATTCCTTCTCACAATAAGAATCTCTTCAAATTGTCTTTCCTAAGGTGAGAATGTGTAATCATTCCTTCTACCATAAAAATCTCTTCAAATTGTCTTTCTTAAGGTAGAAATATGTATCCATTCCTTTTCACCATAAGAACATCTTCAACTTGTTATTCTTAAGGCAAGAATGTGTATCCATTCCTTTGAGCGATAAGAATTATCATAAAATTACCTTATTCTTAAGATGAGAATGCGCATCCATTCCTTTGCATAATAAGAATTACCATGAAATTACTTTATTCTTAAGGCGGGAATGCACATCCATTCCTTTGCGCGATAAGAATTACCATGAAATTACCGTATTCTTAACGCGGGAATGTGTATCCATTCCTTTGCGCGATAAGAATTACCATGAAATCACCTTATTCTTTAGGCGAGAATGCATATCCATTCCTTTGTACGATAAGAATTACCATGAAATTACCTTGATTAAGGTGAGAATGCGGATTCATCCTTTCACACCTTAAGACCATCTTTTTATGGTACAATGGAGCTTAAATTCACAATCCTGCAAAAGAAAAAGGAGGAAAAAAAGAACGACATAGAACACATAAAAAATAAAAAAAATTACCTCACACTTTGATGCTCCACGTCTAATTCCAAAGATTATTTCCAGAGAGGAACTCCAAATCCATGAATATTGATGCTAAAAGAATAAGGAGCAAGGTCTATTTATAGATGTTCAGAAAATTCATGTTCTACACTATCTATGGTTCCTGATTTCACTCCAAAAAGGAATTGTAATACAACTCCAAAAAGGAATCCTAATGCAACTCCAAAAAGGAATTGTAATGCAACTCCAAAAAAGAATTGTAATGCAACTCCAAAAAGGAATCCTAATGCAACTCTAAAAAGGAATCATAATGCAACTCCAAAAAGGAATCCTACTACAACTCTAAAAAGGAATCATAATACAAAACAAAGTTGACTTTTTATTCTTCCTATTATGATAGGACAAGGTTAATGGAAAAGTTGAGGGACAATGAATCCTAATACTAGAAAGATTAGGAAAGAAAAAATGAAAGATGTTAATGCCCGAAAGTCCACATCTCCATTTTCTTGATAAATTACGATACTAAAAAAATCCATTTGGTATGATTCTCATGTGGCACAATATATATTGTTCCATATTTTTGGCAATTACATTGCAATCTAGTTAATACTTCAAGCCTCGTTTTCAAACGATAAAATATTTCGACAAGACTTAAATTTAAAATATATTAGTCAAAAAATAAATATTGTGGATTAGTATAATTGGGTTAATTAATTAAGTCCAACAAAATATGAGTTTGATTAAAAGCCCAAATTTATTGATTGGGGTACAAAAGATGACCCATTTTATTAGGCCTAATATCTTCTCATCCTAGAGGCCCACTTGATGCCACGTGTAAGATGACGTGACATGCCAAGTTAAACAAAGAAGTCAATAGAATCACATCATGTGTCAAAATGACATGACATTCCTATCTCAATCAAATGTCAATAAAAATATGTCACATGTACAAGTAATGTGTCCCGACCAATAAAATATCTTCATGTCACTTGAAAACAAACCTATTCCTATCACTTTTCTTGCGCCATGTCACCTTAAATCTAATTGGCCAGAATAAAGTCTGATTCCATCATAACTCCTCTATTCTACAACTATATATAGGGGTCCTCATAATTCAGAATTCACATCAAGAATTCTAACAAGAAGCAAGAGAGAGCTCGTGGATCAAACACCGCAGATTTCTCTACAAGCAAACAAGAATTCAAGAAATCAAACATTCAAGTTCAAGAACGCATCAAGATCAAGACCACCAGATTCAAGAACAAGCCCAAAAGCCCTTGAATTCAAGTACAAGTCACTACAAGAAAAAAGACTTTTAACGACTATTTCTTAACGAAGGAAAATGAATCCGGTCGTTATAAATACACTTAT
>JBCEWC010006519.1:0-22901 GCA_038996855.1 Solanum aculeatissimum
CAGAAAAAAACAATTCCTAATAACATTTAATCTTGTGATCCTAAACATTTCACGTAGATGTTAGAATTAAAAAGTTGACAAAAAGAACAAAAAGACATTCTTTTTTAAATTGATAAAAAAAAAGTAAGCTAAATAAATTGAAATGGAAAAGAGTAGAATTTTTATACTCCCTTTATTCTAAAATAGTTATCTTGTTTTTGTCTTTGTTTTTCGAGAGTCGATTTCACTAATTCTTAAAGTTAAATTTGAATAAATTAATTAATATTCTAAAATTAAATTTCAGAATTTTAAAACTATATGGAAAGTAATGTCGATTATAATTTTTTTCTCATATCAATATGATGAAAAAACATATATATTGAAGTGTTGGTCAAATTTTACATCATTTGAATCTAAAAGAAAATTGTGATGAGTACTTTAGAATGAAACAAGTATATTTAAAAAAAATAATATATTTTTGGGTTTTTTTTTAAATTGAACTTTTTAGCTATAAAATTTCCAAAAGGATGATTTTTATAGTTTAAACACTTAAGAATTTGTATTGAAAATGCTAACTTGATTTTAAATAGTGCAAGTAAGAAATATAATGAAGATTGTAATGACAAATGAGGTTCACAAAATATGAATGAAGTTGATAATAGTTAAGCATTTAAATTTATAAACAAAAACTTAAATAAAATTGAAATGATATAAAGATAATTAATGAGTCCACATTTATTACACATGTTTAGAGGTAATTGATAAGAAAATAAGATGGTTGTTTTTTCATGGCTCTTCTATATAATAGATAAAAGTAATATATAATAATCTATACTATATTAAAAGCGTGAACACCCTTATAAATATTATTTGAACCTTTTGCCCTTCATTAAAATACTTTGTTTTAAACAAAATTATCTTTTCACTACTTTTCTTAATTTATTATTTAATCTTTTATTTATTTAGTTTCAAGATTCACTTTTGGATTAGAATTTCTTTATATTTAGAATTTACTTTTGATTTAAGACTATTCTATCTAAATAAGTAACTAAAATTTTGACTATCAAATATTTAGTTAGTAAAAGTATGTAATATAACAAATTTAAAAAGAAAAAATTCAGTAAAATTATGTTGGAATTATTAAACTACTCCTTTTATATTTAAGAATCTTTTGTTGGATTAAATTTTAATCTGTTAATTATTTAACTTCTAATGATTCAACTCTAAATTATTAATTTAAGCATTAAAAAACTATTAACATATTTATCTTATATGTAATTAAATTAATTTTCTCATCTTTGTCATTTCACAATTGACTAAACTATTGCATCAAACTAATAGTATTTATTTAATTGTTTTGCATGAATATTGTATTTATTTAATGACAAGTACTATTTATATATAATTTTTAAATTGACGCAATACATACGTGCAAAACACGTACACTAAACTAGTAGATAGAAAAGAAAGATGGAAAAAGAAAGATGCTTCTAGATTTTTTTTATTTCTAATATTAAACCATTCAACTATTTTTTTACCCTTAAATATAATCATATTTTCAAAATTATCATTGATCGTCCATATATTCACCTTTCTATATAATAGAAATAAATACTCCTCCATCCTCACTATTTCTCACAAATTCTCCCATCTCTTGCCCATATTCTCCCATTTTTCTAAACTCTCAATTACTATCATAATCTTTCTAATTTAATTTATTTATATTAATATTTTTAGTTACAATAATATTTCTAGAAAGCTTCAAGTGTCAACTTTTGATTATAGCCGTCTACTATTGTGTAGAGGTTTAGTACATTCGTTTCATCTCTTAATTAATTTAATTTGTATAATTAATTTTTATGTTTTTTTAAAGTTACATTTCACATTTTATTTAGTTTTAATATGGACTCTAGTAAAAAAAAAAAAAAGGTTCCGGTAAGAAAAAAATATTTGGCTCTCTTTCTAATGCATTAATTTTTCAATAGTGGCAGTTCTCTAAATCAATTGCTAGAGTTAGATTTAATACAGAAGAATTTATGCAAATTGATGACACTTTTTTCTCCCATTTCTTTAATATATTTATATATATATATATATTCAAATACTCGACTATACCATTAAACTTTAGAATGACGTTATGATAATACTAATTTTGATGAAGAAATAAATGAAAAGCAAAAGTAGTTTTAGAAAGAAAACAAATTAGATGATACACCTATTAGTCCGATGATCGAAGCTTCAAGTAAAACTCAACCTCATTATGGAGCTAGCAATCCCCCTATAACTCCGATAAGGGGTAGGATGAATAAAACTCTAGTTGTGTAACAATTTATGACCTTTCATCCAGAAAAAAAGCTACGGTATTTGTACTAAATATAAACAAGTTTTTAAATATGAAAGTGGTAAAATTAAAGGTGGGATAGGGGATTTAGGTAGACATGTCATGATCAAAGTTAAGCCCTAGATGTGACACAACGATTAAGATTCTCGAGGAAACTCCAACCAAGCCTCATAGAATGCCAAACATACATGAGGTAAGTAAGAACAATAAAAATGCGGAAGAGATCATGAAAAGTCCAAAAATCATAGCATTGCAAAGAAAGAAGTAAAAGCAAGATAGACTCTTTTGCACCTTTTTGTTCGAAAGCCTCTAAAACTCATGAGAGCTACTAGGACAGGCCCTAGCCTGCTCAAAGTCTAAAATAAACTGAAAGAAGTACAACTCATAGAAAAGAAAGTCATAAGCATGTCCTCGGATCATGGAGACTCACCGACTTAAAAGCTTCAATGGAATTCAATATTATCCTTGAGAAATAGAAGCGTGATCATCAACCCTTACATTATGATATAATGTAGGCAAGAAAAGTATGCATTAGTAACTTGAAGGTACCAAGAATATGAACAATGCAATAAGTCATAAATCATGATATGCAATAGACCAATATAAATAGCATGATAAATGAGCTATTAAAACATAAGTAAAAATTTGGTCAATGCATAATACAAATCATCATGCAAATTATAAGAGGACATGAATCATAAACAATCAAAGAATGATTTATAAGAAGTTATAACATATGTGGGATAGCAACCATAACCAATAATAAGATTATGCGAGCTATTACATAGAATCTTGATGTCTCCCCATACAATGAAAAAAGAAAAATCTATTTGCAAATATTGACTCTACCTTGCTAATTAAGCGGGTGTTATAAACATGTGCCATATGTGGACCTACTAGCTAAGCATAGAGACATTAATCCTACAGTGGCACATAGTTATGTGACTAGAGATTGCTACTAAGGACCCCTTGGATTAAGTTCCCCCTCAAAGTCCACTCGGTGCTAAGTAAACATTCTACGAAATACTTGTCATAATCATAATCACACTTGTCATAAAAATCATAAAGCTTATCATGTAGGAAGACAATCAATAACTACCATTCCAAATTCATAAAAAAATATTCATAGAATAGCTAATTTTCATATGATTCATGTAATGTGGGTGTAGACCTTCCATCATTACAAATCTTATACCTCCTTGAGGAGTGTTATTGGGTCTTAGTTTACCTTTCATAACTCTCTTCAAATACTTATCAATTCATGATCATGACTTGTAGTGAAAACTAGGATAAAAACATGGACTTACAATTTATCAACTTAAAATCATGTAATATGAATGAATACATGCATAATCATATAAAATAGCATCAATTGAATCATAATTGAAAGAACCACAATCAGTTTCATGAATCTTAGGTAGCATGTAGATAAATTTGCATGCAATCCTTGAAATAATGTAATTAATATCAATTCATGCATAATTAAGTCAATAATCATAGTATAAAACATGATTAATGCAACTGAATGAGAAATCATAAGAATTTATAAATTTCATACTTGAAATTGATAAAAACAATTGAAAATTCTTTGGGCTCCATAGATCAAAAGGATCCATAAATGAAGATCCACACACCTTAAAGAAGAATTCTTGTTACAAGCTTGGAATTGAAGACTTGATTAGTCCTTGAAATCCTAACTTGATGAAGGAAACAATCGGAGAGAAGCAACTTGTGATTTTTGAGAGATTTATTAAGAATGAGGTAAATTGTAATTGCATAGACAATTATTGGGGTATTTATAGATCCAAAAAGATGTAGTTAAGAAATTAAAAGGTTAGAAAATGTCCAAAATATCCTTCATTAATTTTGTCCAGACAGTGACCATGTAGGGGTCTATGGGCCGTGGTCTTTTTACGGTCCGTAGGACCCCTCATGAAATGCCAAACTCGTAGGTCTTGTCCCTGAATCACAAACTATGGATCCACTTTCTATGGATCGTGAAAACAACTACCATCCTATTAGTCGATGTAAAAGTTCTGAGACTTGAAATTCTAGGCCCCATTTCCACAACACCACTTTATAGGCAATGAATAGTTATATGATCCATAATTTTCTCCCATAAAACCTACCCCTGTCCTAAACCAGTTCCCTAAAGTCCCACTTATATGGACCCTCCTACAACCCTTTGAAAACTTTCATGAGTCGTCTTGTTGACTCATATTAAAACTTCCAAGTCTTGAACTTTTGGGGCCCTTTTGACAAAATCATTTGATGATCCATATACAAAACCACGAGTCATAGTGTCTCTCATACACTGAGACCCTATCTCGAACTTCCCCAACAGAATTCATGGACGCTCTCCACGACTTGTGGAACTCTTTATGGGTCGTAGAGTGACTCGTAAATCCTTGGACTAACAAATATTTTTTTTTTTGCATTTTCTCCTTATTCTAACTTTTCAACTTTTAGGATATTATAATATCTCTCTCTTGAAAATATTCGTCCTTACATGAGATTAAATTATCTTGAGAAGAGTACTATGAATATCTAACAATCCAACATGAATGCAATAATGCACTTTAAACATCAAATTCATGAAGTTTTCAAATTTTTGCATAAAACATTACTTAAAATCAATGTCATGAATATGCATGCATATGAAATGACATGAAAAAGATGAAATGTAGAAATTCATAAGAGTAGATCATGAACAACTAAGTACCTTGAGATAAAATAAAAGGGAAAAGATAAGGATAACGCTTCGTCATATTCGCTTTAGCTTCCCATGTAGAATTTTTAACCTCTTGGTTCCTGCACAATACTTTGATGGATGCCACTTTCTTATTTTTTAATTTTTTGACTTATTACTCCAAAATTTCAATCAGAATCTCTTCATAAATCAAAATCTCTTTAACACCCACACTCTCCAATAGCATAATAGAGCTAGGATCACCAATACATTTCCTAGATAAGAACATATGGAATACCGGATGAACCGATGTTAACTTCGATGATAAATCTAACTCATAGGCTATTTTACTGACACACCTTAGAATCTGATATAGGCCCATATATTGGGGACTAGGCTTCCCCTTTGTGCCAAAATGCATAACACCCTTCATAAGTGAGATTTTCAAGTAAACCCAATCATCAACATTAAATTCAAGCTCCCTTCTACTCTCATTTGAATGACTTTTAACAGCGTTGGGCCACCTTTAAACTTTCTTGAATAAGTCTAACCTTTTCTATAACTTCAAATACATACTTGGGCCCTATAAATACAATTCACCTATTTCAAATCACCCAACAAGATATCTACATCTCGTACTATACAAAACCTCAGAAGAAGCCATTTGGATGCTATCATGAGAACTATTGTTATCACAACCCAAAATTGAATTGAGACTAAAGAAAGTAAAACCAAAGTAAAAGCAACCATAAGACTTAATTTAAATCCAAAAATCTGGAGTCATGAGTATAATAACATCTAAAGTAGTACAAATAAGTAAATACAAAACTGTCTCAAAAGGAAATACATAGCCTAGTATATATGTTAACAAAAGAAAGTCTCAAAGAAACAACAGTGCCTCGAAGTCTGAGCTTCATCGTTGGATCTGATAATGAAGAAGGAATCTTATAGAATAAGATCAACTACCTTGTTGGGGTCCCTATGCTCGATTTGCAAGGATGAAATAAAGTAGGGGTAAGTACACCAAAATGTACCTAGTAGGTTCAACCGACTGGGTAAGAGAAATTAAACAAGTATGTAATAACGAAGAATCCTATCACCTGCATTAAAAGAGTTAGTGTACAATAAAAATATACATAAGAATAAGATAAGATAACAATAATAATCAATGATGCAATACAAATGTAATGTATGAATGCAATGCATGGGGTGAAATAACGATCGTCTCTAGGGTTGGTGTATATATCTACTGAGCTAAGGTTATCAGGTAGAACCCATGGGGGTCTTGTTATACCATATGAAAAAATCTCTCAATCATAATATCTTAATCTTGCCAACTGCCCGTGGTCAAGGGGTTTCAGAAGTTGTATAATCTCTGCCTTACCACCTGCTCGTGGTCAAGGAGTTTTATAAAAAGGTGGTATAATATCTCAAAAGTGGTACATCTCATCCTTGCCACCTGCTCGTGGTCAAGGAGTTTTATAAAAAGGTTGTACAATATCCCAATCCTTGATACCTGCCCATGGTCTAGGGGTTTTAGAAGTTGTATAATCTCTTACCTTGCCACCTGCTCGTGGTCAAGGAGTTTTATAAAAAGGTGGTATAATATCTCAAAAGTGGTACATCTCATCCTTGTCACCTACTCGTAGTCAAGGGGTTTTATAAAAAGGTGGTACAATATCTCAATCCTTGACACCTGCCCGTGGTCAAGGGGTGGTACAATGCAGTATGGAATGAATGCATGTCAATGACACAAATCAAGATATATAATAGCATAATGATAAGAATACTAATAAATGATCAACATAGAACCATAAAAAATAGTAACAAATGCCATAACCAAAACCACGAACCATCATCATGTCTCCAACCATCATATTTTACCAATTGTCCAGTATACTGAAGATACTGAACCTCACACGTCCCAAAATATACACATGTTTCCCAAAAATATCTCAAACACCATCAAATTATCACAAAACTTTCCAAATGATGTCACAAGTCTCATATTATCACAATAATATCCAACATATCTCAAATCTCAAGAATATAACTCAATTTACTAATAAAGTCTCAATTCATTTCCATTCCAACACAACTAGTACCACATTTTAATAAAAAAATTCATTATATCAATCTAATTACTCATGAAATGACCTAATTCTTACAATTACCACATAAGCATATCCAATAACTCAAATCTAGTTCCAAAAAGGTTAGTCAAACCTACCTCGATGTCGAAATCACACTCGAACCAAGCTTTTGATCACCACAAGCTTTAAAATAAGCTCCAAATCAATCAACAAATATAAAAAATAGATACTATGCGTCAAAATATGAATTTTAATACACATATTGGCATGAATTAGGCTTAGGGGCCGGTCAAAATTAGGGCTAAAATTCCCTGAATCTAAAAATTGATCAGAAAATATAATTTTCTACGCGAGAAAAGGAGTTCGTAGGTAAAAGTTTCACTAAAATTGAGTTCAAATTGAGGGAGAAATCAACAATTAAAGTTTTCAAATCATACACATGAAAATCCCAATTTTAAATACCCAAACTCATAAAATTCAAGACAAAATCAAGATAAAAGTCAAGCAAATTAATTAATTTAATGAAAAAAATACTTACCCAAAAGTTTTCTCCAAAAAGCTTCATCAAAAATCTCTTCAAAAAGCTTGAAATATTAAAAATGGAGTAAAAATGGAGGTTTTACGAATTAAAATTGATCTAGAAGAAATCCTTCTCCACGAACGCGAAGGTCAACTTTTATCAACACTCCACGAATGTGGGCCCATCTCTGCGAATGTGGTGCTCTAGGTGTCGTACACTCCCAAAACAAGCATAGTACCTCCGCGAATGCAGAGAGTACATTACGTTACACCAAATACAGATACATCAGCTAATGTAAATTTACGGAGCGGAACCTCGGGGTCCATTCGGGGTTCAAACTTCACAAATCAGACATGTATTCATACCAAAAAATAGTGATCCGTATCCAACAAAATTATCATAATTCAATTTTGAGGTCTCCTTAACACAATTATCGATAAAACTCGATAAAACTAGTTAAGAACTCAAAATACTAAAACTACCCTCGAGAACTCCAAATATTATGAAGAGGCCATTTCTAGCATTTGTTTCACCATCCGGAACTACTGGAACTGTTGGAATTTTTATCCGAGCTTCCAAACTCTGAATGTTGATCAAAGTCAAACTTTGGCTCCAAAAACAACTAAAAATGCAACTTTGGATCCAAAATCTTCATTGTAACTTCGAATTCAGTTCTATAGATTTAACATTCTGGAGCTGATGGAATTAATAGATTTCCAATCCGATACTCCAAACTCAAAATGGTACAAAAACTCACTTTTTCAACAACTTAAGTTTCCAAAAATGACAAAATTCGTATTTTCCATCTTTAAAACACAAGATTTCAGTTCCGACAATACATATAGTTCAAAATAGGTCCAAAACAACTTACAAAAGGACAAAATAGTAATTGTCACAGACAGTCTCAAAAATGACCGACAAGGTCATTACATCATTCACCACTAAAAATAATGTCCGTCCTCGAACAAAAGGGAAAGAAGAGTACCTGAAGCCTAAAAAAGGCTGGGATATCTGGCCCGCATATGTGACTCCAACTCCCAAGTAGCCTCCTCAACAAGACGGTGTTGCCACTGAACCTTCACTTAAGATATATCTTTGGTCCTCAACCTCCTGACCCGTCTGTCCAACATACATAACTACCGACTCCTCTTCACACGACAAGTCTAAACTCAACTCAACTAAATCATAAAAGATCAGATGTGACTCATTTGGAATGTACTGGCAAAACATGGAGACATGAAATGCAAGATGAACCACTAATAGTTTCGGTGGCAATGCCAACTAATTGGCAACCTCACCAACTCTTCTCAAAATCTCAAATGGGCCAATAAACATGGGACTGAGGTTGCCCTTCTTCCCAAATCTCATCACACCCTTCATAGGTGAAATCTTTATCCAAACACTATCCCCAACTATGAACTCAAGAGGCCTAGTCTTCCGATTAGCATAACTCTTCTGGTGGCTCTAGCCTATCAACAGTCTACTCTGTATCACGCAGACCCAATCCATGGCATCTCTGAGTAAATCCACACTCAACATATCCGCTGAACCCGAGTTAAACCACCCAATAGGTGATCTACACCTCAGGCCATACAAAGCCTCAAATGGTGTCATCTGAATGTTGAAATGATAATTGTTGTTGTAAGCAAACTCCACCAAAGGCAAGTGCTGATCTTATTGGGCCCCAAAATCTATCACACAAGCCCAAAGCATACCCTATAACGCCTGAATCGTGTACTCAAATTGTCCACCAGTCTGGGGTGGAAAGCTAAACTTAAATCTAATTGAGTACCCAAACCATACTGTAAAACCTTCAAAAAGTAGAAGGTGAACACAAATCCTCTGTCTGATACTATAGACATTGACACCCTGTGTAATATACTAATATCTCGGATGTACAATCTATCCAACTGCTCCACACTATAGCTGGTCTTCACCGATAGAAAATGAGCCGACTTGTTCAATCAATCAATAACTACCTAAATTGAATTAAACTTGCCTAAGGCCATGGGAAAACCTACAACAAAATCCATATTAACTCACTCCCATCTCTACTCGGGAACGAGCATCCTCTGCATCGAACTACCGGGCCTTTGGTGCTCATACTTTACTTGTTGGTAGTTCAAACACTTTGCCACAAACTCAACTATGTCTCTTCTCATCCCACACCAATAATAATGCTATTTCAAACCATGGTACGTCTTTGTCACACTAGAGTGGATGGAATATCTAGCACAATGAGCTTCCTCCAATATCAATCTCACTCAATCCCCTACCTTAGGCACACAAACTCTACCATTTATCCTCAAAACACTATTAAAATCAATAGTAGCTGCTTTGACCTCACCCCTCAACACTTTATCACGAATCAAGCACAATCTAGCATCTTCAAACTGGTGAGCACATATCTGATCAAGCAATAAATACCTAGCCTCTACAAAGGCCAAAATACTCTAAGAAGGAGAAATATCCAATCGAACTAGATGTCTAGCAAGTGACTGAACCTCCAAAGCTAAGGGCCTCTCCTCTGCCTTCAAGAATGCCAAGCTCCCCATACTAAATGCCTTCCGACTCAACGCATCTACCACTACGTTAGCCTTTCTCGGGTGATATATGATAGAGATATCATAATCCTTCAACAACTCCAACTACCTACGCTGTCTCATCTTCAAGTTAGGCTAAGAAAAGATATATTTGAGACTCTGGTGATCGGTAAAGATCTCAGAATGTATCCCATAAAGATAATTAATATTTCCACAACTTAAATGCAAACACCACCACAACCAACTCTAAATCGTGGGTAGGGTAATTTCTCTAATGCACCTTTAGCTATCTATGTCACAACCCAAGCCTAGGTCCTAGACGTGACACAACAAATGGGAGACCCGAAGGAAATCAAAACTAGCCTCTTACATATTATTAGCACATCCTTGGTTGCGGAAACTTAAATCAAAGAGTGAAAAAATAGCAATTAATTCTAAGAAAAATGGGACTTTGGACTCAAGCTATGGGGATACATAGGGAAGAGGATTTACATGAGTCACATAGCAAATAATATCTAAGGGACGGGTAAGTAGGGCTCACGCTATGGGGGGTATTCTCGGGACTTGGTACTTTCATCTCTTCCATCAACAAACAACAAGCATAGAAGGGGATAAATGAACTAAGGGAAGTCTTGCATAGAATATAAAGACATAATAGGAGTCGAGCTCATTACATAATAGTCATATCCAACAACACCTCTATCAAGAATGGAACGGGGGCCAAGACATGCTTCTGAGCTCACCCTCAACTAGAAAATATCCATAAATACATAACACTTAATTAAGCATGAAAGGAAAATGGATGTTGTCCTCGTAATGGAAGACTCACCAAGGAAATCTTCAAGTATTCCAACTAGCCACGTGGAGGAGGATGAAATAGGAGCTCCGGTCCCTATATGGTGAGATCATGTAGGCAAAAAGTATGTGTTAGTACTTGGAATGTACTAAGTATGCGGGGTGCAATGCAAACAAGGAAACTTAGTATAACATTACAAAATGCATAATCATAATCAATAGATAATAGATCAATATGACATGTATGAATGGTGGTTGAGTTAAAATATATGTAGAGACAATGAAACTTGCATAGCATACATACATACATATGTGGGAGGAGACCGTAACTGACATATAAGACCAAGCGAGCTACTACATGGAATTTCGATGCATGACCCCCCACCGGAAAAGAGATGGTCTACTTGCCAAGGTAAACCAAACTTAACCCCACATAGTGGGTAACTTGACCTAGATTGATCCACTAGTAAAAATCCCATTTAGGGAGCATAACATAAACCTATAGTGGCACATAGTTAAGAGACCAAGACATTGTATAAGGACCTCTTAGGTGGAGCGCCCACCTTAACCCTCCTTCAGTGCTACGTCTAATCCCACGAAATACTTAACATAATCATAAATATCATTATAGCTTGAAAGACTTGTAAAATCGTGATAACATGGCATGAGTAGCTCATTCACATAACTTGACCACTACAAGTGAGCATATACCTTACGCTAGAGGGTAAAAACATTCATAAACTTGATCCCTTCTAGTGGTATAGCTTTACACAAGAGGGTGGAACATTCGTGAACTTGACCCTTTCTTGTGAACATTGGTGAGTACATGAGGGTATACCACTTATCATACTTGACCCCTTCATGTAGACAATATCCATTCTCAAGAGGGTAGAATATAGCATCAGGACTCAATATTTTCTTGTAAATCATAGAAACTTTTCATGAGTTCAATACATGCTTAGGAGTCCACATAATCATCTCATGTTGTCTTGAAAATCATGTAATAACCTTTGTCATGTAACTTTAGTCAAATATGGCGGGTGAATGCACATATACTCAAAATCATGCAATTTAATAATATACTCATGAAGAATGTGAATCCATTTCACTTGAAAAATCAAATCAATCAACCCACCAATGTAGTAGAAAGAAACCCAAATTTAATATCATAAAATCCATCTTAAAACTCATCACCGTTATGGTTCATAACATACATGGGTTAAAACTTCATAATCTAAAACATGGGACAAGCTTTCAATAGATATTCATGTACAAATAGTCAATACTTGAGGAACCCAAGCTAAATTTGTATACATAATGCATAAAGAAGTTTTACCCATAACCATAATAACTTGAAATCATGAAACTTAAATAATAAGAAGATGATTGGCTTCATGGGTGAAAGGATTCCCATGAATGAAACCCACATACCTTGCTATGATTCTTGTGGAAGAAATTTGATTTTGAAATGGAGGAAATGAAACCCTAGCTTGTACCTCACACTTGAATACCTTGAAGAATTTTAGAGCGTTTGAGAGAGTTTAAGACTTAGGGTATTTTTTTGAATGAGAGGGAATGGGTAAATTAGGGTTGAAAAAGGCTGATAAGGGGATCTTAGAGGGGTAATACGACATAGTTTAATTGCCAAAAGGTAGGAAAGGTCAATTTTGCCCCCTTTAAAAACCTGGTTGGACCAGTCCACGAAAACTCAATTACGGGTCGTGGACCATTCCACAAGTCGTGGAACTTCTCGTAGATCAGGGGTCCTCCAAACATGGGCCACTAAAACTTCCTATGAAATCCCATTCACGACCCATGAAACATTATACGAGTCGTTAAGTCCCCTTGTAAACCACTCCTTACCTTAGAATAATATTTGGCCCTTAAGGTCTCTTTCACAAAGTGAGTTCATGAGTCGTAGAGCATTCTACTGTATCTTAGGTCTCATAAATCCTTCTAGTGTTCCCTTAAAAAGTCATTTCTCATTTCCCACTTCTACGAGACCATCTACGAGTCATGAATCACTTCACGAGCCGTAGACCATTTCGTGTAATCGATTCTCAAGGTATTTTCTTTTGCTGTCAACATTCCCAAAGTCTTCAACCATGAGAGGTGTTTCCGTCTAAAAGAATAGGATATCATATTCTCCTTTTGCATCAATACTCTACCCAAACCTACACCAGAAGTATCATAATATACCACAAAAGGTACTCTGTCCTCGGGAAAAGAAAGAATAGGTGCTAAGGTCAATAATTCCTTAAGCTTTTGAAAGCTCGCCTCACACTCCTCCGACCACTAAAATGCCACATCCTTTTGAGTAAGTCTAGTCAACGGGGCTACTATAAAAGAGAATCCTTGCACAAAACAATGATAATACCCCGCTAGACTAATAAAACTCTGAATCTCAATCACATAAGTTAGCCTAGCCCACTCACTAACTATTGCTACCTTGGCCGGATCTACCATAATACCATCTTTTGTCACCATATGCCCAAGGAATGCCACAGACTCATACCAGAATTCACACTTTGAAAACTTGACATATAACTTCTTTTCTCTCAACCTCTGAAGTACGATCCTCAAGTGGTGAACATGGTCAGACTCACTCTTGGAGTAAACCAATATGTCATTAATAAACACGATCATAAATATATCCAAATATAACTTGAACACCTGGTTCATGCACTCCATAAAAGCAGCTGGAGCATTAGTCAACCCAAAGGACATAACTACAAACTCATAATGACCATAACAAGTCCTAAAGGCTTCGGGATATTAGACTCCCAAACTCTCAACTGATGACAGCCGAACCTCAAATCAATCTTGAAAAACATCGAGGCTCCCTACAACTGGTCAAATAGATCATCAATGCGAGGTAAGGGATACTTGTTCTTGATGGTCACTTTGTTCAACTGATGATAGTCAATACACATCTGCATAGTACCATCATTCTTCTTCACGAACAAGACAGGAGCAACCCAAGGAGATACACTCAGATAGATGAACCCTTTCTCTGACAAATTCTCTAACTGCTCCTTTAGATCCTTTAACTTAGCTAGAGCCATCCAATAGGGGGTAAAGAAATGAGCTTAGTGCTCGACTCAACATCAATAGCAAAGTCAATATCACAATTTAGAGGAACACCATCCAAATCAATCGAGAATATATCCATAAACTCTTTAGCAAGCCTAGTGGTCTCCAATGATGGGGACTCTTGAGAACAGGCCTGAATATAAGCCAAATATGATAAATATCCTTTATCCATTAGTCTACAGGCATGAATATAAGAAATAATCCTATTGGGATAAGAACTAGATATGCCAGTCCACACCAGCTGAGGCAAATCAGGATATGATAAAGTCATGATCTTCGCATGACAATCAAGGATGGCATGATAAGGCGATAATCAATTCATTCCCAATACCACATCAAAGTCAACCATGTTGAGCAATATCAAATTAACAATAGTATCTTTCCACATAAAGGTGATAACATAACCTTGATATACCCAATTCACCACTAAAGATTTACCTACCGGTGTAAAAATATAAATAGGCTCAACAAGAGGCTCACATATAATATCAAGATCCGTGGCAAAATAAGCTGATACATATGAATAAGTAGAGCATAGATCAAATCAAATTGAAGCAGAATGATGGTACACTGGAACCATACCTGTGTTAATCGTATCAGAGGCCTCTGCCTCAACTCTATCTAGAATAACATAACATACTCTATGCCTACCACTAGCCTGTGGGCCTCAACTAGCTCTACCTCTCACTGTGCTACGACCTTCTCTAGTACCACCTCTCATGCCCTGAGAGGTGTCCCTAGGTGCTAGTGTTGAGGCTGGATAGGATGGTTGAGCCCCTAGAGTATGGGCAGAAGGTGCACGATATGGACAAAGGTTGGATAAGTGCCCAACCTTATCACAAACATAGAAAGCTCTGGGATATCGCCCCTAAGATGACTGCCCTAAAAAGCCACTATGCTTGGCTATACCAGAAGAGCTATCACGACCTATCTGAGTAGGCCGAAACCTGTTAACACTATCAACTATGGGGATGGATTAATAAACTACTCGACCTTGATGGTCCTACCTCTAAAACTCTCTATCTCATGGCGAAGGTCCACTAAACTAGCCATGTTGATGGAATCTCTTCTCGCCACCCTATTTATCATGTCTAATATGCTTAATTATATGAGTGTGATCCACCACACTCTTGAAAGTGCCACCAGCTAGAACCAAGAAAGTTGTGGCCTCTTGAAGATACCCTACCAATCCCTTGGTAAAACATTGAATCCTCTCGAACTCTATAGGGATACTGACAAGGCATATTTAGATAATGCATGTAATTTGGCCTCATAGTCTAATACTAACATAAAACCCTACTGAAGCCTATCAAACTAATCCTAGTGGATGTCTCAGAGTCTATATGGTGTGAACCTCTCTAGGAATACCTTAGTAAACTGCTCTTTGGTCTGGAGATCCAACAAGTTGATAAGCCAAAACTGACCTCTACCACTCCTTGGCTAGGCCAGTGAACTCATAAGAGGTATAAGCAACTCCATGTGACTCAAGGATGGCCAAATTACATAATTGGTTCTGACACTTTGATAAGAAATCATTTACCCTTATCATCGGGCATACCATTAAATCTCGGGGGTGCTAATCTAAAAACTGCTCAAAATTGTTTTGCTCTGTAGTATACATGGCTAGGCTAGAAGAAGATGATATCACCATAAATCTGGGTGGTGCAATAAATAGAGCAATAGACAACCCATGAAGCTGCGAAACAAAACTTAGTCAGGATGTCTGAGGTGGAATAATATGGGTCATATAAGGATCTATCAGGGTTGATAAAGGTCCAACATGAGTCATACATGGATATTCTAGAGCTATAGAAGGGTCAACCGACACTATAGAAGTTGGTGCATCTAAAATAATAAGAGTTAGAAAAGCTTTCTCAAGTCTGCCCAATACACATAAAAGTAGCTCCTAAACTGAGGGTGTGGCATCAAGAGCTGAAGATGATGGAACAGGGTTTGTAGGTCCCTCTGACTTATACTCAGGCTTTAGGGAAGCTGATCTATCCTATCCTTTGGGTAGAGGTGCCCCTCTATCTAGTTCTCGACCTCTAGCCCTACCACGAGCCTTGCCTCGACCATAAGTGGGAGACACATTAGTTGGATCATGCTATCCCACTAACCATCGGTCTCTAATAATTAACATCTGCACCGCATAAAAAGAGTAGATTAGATACATTTCAAAGCAATTGATATGAAGAAATGCACGAATAGAAGCAAACCTAAAAACTTTTCCTATAAATTGACACGTAGCCTTCCGAAGATGGGTATGGACATCTACTTACTGATCTGTCATACTCTACTAGAAACCTTGATCTTGAATTATGAGCCCAACAAACCTAGAGCTCGGATACCAAATTTGTTACGACCAAAAACCAGATTGTGACTAAAGAAAGTAAAACCAAAGTAAAAGCAACCACAAGACTTTATTTAAATCCCAAAACCTGGAGTCATGAGTACAAAAACATCTAAAGTAGTATGAATAAGTAAATACAAAGCTGTCTCAAAAGAGAATACATAGCCTAGTACAAATGTCAACAAAAACAAAGTCTTAAAGAAACAATGGCGACTCAAAGTATGAGTCTTATTGTTGGATCTGATAATGAAGAAGGAATTTGATGGAATAAGATCAAACTTGTGGGGCTACCTGTGCTCGATTTGCATTGAGGAAAAAAAAATAAGGGTGAGTACACCAAAATATACTTAGTAGGTTCAACCGACTAGGTAAGAAAAATTGAACAACTATGTAATATCAAAGAATCATATCACCTGCATTAAAAGGGTTAGTGCATAATAAAAATACACATAAGGATAAGATAAGATAATAGTAATAATAATCAATAATGCAATTCAAATATAATGTATGAATGCAAGGCATGGGGTGGAGTCACGACCGTCTCTAGGGTCAGTGTATACATCTACCGAGCTAAGGCTACCAGGTATAACCCATGGCGATCTCATCAGATTATATACCAAAATCTCTCAATCATAATATCTTAACCTTGCCACCTACCAGTGGTCAAGAAGTTTCAAAAGTGGTACAATATCTGCCTTGTCACCTGCCCGTGCAAGGGGTTTTATAAAAAGATGGTATAATATCTCAAAAGTGGTATATCTCACCCTTGCCACCTGCCTGTGGTCAAGGGGTTTTATAAAAAAACTAGTACAATATCTCAATCCTTGCCAGCTACCCTTGGTCAAGGGGTGGTACAATGCAATATGGAATGAATGCATGTCAATGAGATAAATAAAGATATATAATAGCATCAGGATAAAAATATCAATAAATGATCAACAACTAACCATGAAAAATAGTAACAAGTGCCATAGCTGATACCACAAACCATCATTATGTCTTAAATCATCATATTTGTAACACCCCACAACTCTATTCTTATGATCCAATTTTTTTTGTCATAAATACATAAGCTTGAACCTAGTTATGCCTTACATGTATCTATATTTTAAGACTCATTCCTATAGGTTTAAAGAGTATTTGAAGTGAATTAGGTTCATAAGAGATTCTAGTACTTAGTCAAGTTCAAAACTTTCCTATCGATTGAGTTTTCCGCGTTAGATTATGCAAGGGTCAACTTTAAATGATCATAACTCTTAGCACATAAAGAATTAGGTGGCCCATGACCTACCAAATAAAAGGTCTTTAAATTAGCTTTCCAACACAACTGATTTCACCTAATTTGAAGTTCAGAGTAAAACAATATGGTCGTTTTACTAGATACTGCCATATGTAGAGTTGTTATACAAAAGCTAATACGGGCCGTGGAAAAAAATACGGCTCGTTTGCTAACTCGTGGAAAGAGTCTTGAAAATCCATATTTTTGGTCCCAGACTTTACAGACCAATCTATGGGTCGAAGAAACTTCTACGGGCCGTAGATTGGGCTTGTAAAATTGATCCAAAGACCTCAAAATTGGCCCAAAAGTTTACGGAAGGGTCTCTACGACCTGTGGAAGTTTTTACGGGCCATAGATGGGACCATAGATGACTTTTGATAACTTTTTAAGAAGCATTATTTTGATCTTTTCCCACCCTTTTAAAGCATAAACTTAATACTTTTACACCTATATAAGCCTCTAAACTTAACTATTCAGTCTATTTACGTTCAAAACATATTCCAACACTTTGAACAAGGTTCCAAAAAGAGAAAAATTAGGGTTTCAAGAGAATCTAGTGCGTTCTTTAAAATTCTTTTTAAAAAATCCAAAAATCTCTCATGTATGTAAGGTTATTATAGCATTGGATTGAGTTCATCCATGTGCCCCACGTCTAAGTTTAAATTTTTATTGAATATTGAATTGGGTAAAAACCTAGTTTTTGAATTCTAATTGAGTCAATTCTTCTTCTATTGAGTTATATATAATTATGAATTGAAGTTATTATTATTTTATTATTTTAATTGTTATTCGTGGATACTTTCCCATGAACGCTAGTTGAGATAATGATCAAGATTTCTCCCAAGCATTATTTGACATTAAGATTTACGATTTTCATGCATTAAATGAAGTATTTGTTCTAAATCAAGGTTATGTATGTTTTTTAGCAAAGGTGATGATTGTTATGCATTGATGAAAAGAATGATTTGAACTAGTATTATATATGTATATATATATATATATATTATTTTTTTTATAGGGTTAATATTGTTTTGAGAAGAGAGTTTTGATGAGATATGTATGACTTTTGAAGCATATTTATTTTATGAAAAAACATATGATCTGTAATTGAAAGTATTGATGAATTGAGATAAAATTGAATTGATGAAAAGGTTCATCGAGACTTGATGAGATAATTTAAATTGTTAATAGATATGAGAACATATTTTAGGAGAAGTATGAGCACCAATTTGGGTAAGAGTTGGAAAACTCAAACCCCATAAACTACGTAGCCAGCGTAGGATAGAGGCCTAGCCTCTCTTGTCCTAAAAGAGGGCTTAATTTGTGGATCCAATAATTTGAATCATCCCTTACCCCATCAAGGTATTAAACGACTGCGACAATGACAGTCAAAGCATTTGTATCATCACTCACTCATATGGTGATGATTGTCAGATAAAGAAACTCTCCAATTATTAAAATTAAATTTGGTTTAATGAAATTGCATATGATTGAGTTGATTTGAAAATTATTGTTAGTATTATTATTATTTTTAAAACTTGCATACTATATTGAGTTTTCCCTTGAGGTTTATTCTATTAAGCTATATTACATACCATACATTCCACATACCGATGTCACTCGGCGCTGCATCATTTCATGATACAGATACATGCCTTAGAGATCCTCAGCACACGCTTCGTTGAATATCTATTCAGTGCCAAATAGTGGTAAGACCTCATTACCTTCGGAGGAACCTTTTAACTTCAATTTATTTATTTTATTGTCTTGAGGTAGACTTGGACATGTCTTGGGATCTTCTCATGAGTTGATAGAGGCTTCATAGACTTAGTCAAATTGAGTAAAGTGGAGTCTGTCTTACTTTCAGAGTCAGTATTGCAAAACTATTATTATTTATTTGAATTGAAAATATTGAGTAATTTTAATAAGAGGAAATCCTTATAATTATTTTATATGATGATTTGAATGCCCACTTGAGTACTTTCTTTTGTTTCATTAAGTCTTCCACTAATTGAATAAGTAATTTGAGCTGAGTGGTTCACTTGGAAACCAAAAATGATTTTTGAGTACCGACCTAGCCTAGGGTATCCTCTCGGGACATGACAATATTTTACCAATAGTCAAGTGTACCGAAGATATTGGACCTCACACATCCCAAAATATACACATGTTTTCCGAAAATATCTCCAACACCATCAAATTACAACAAAACTTTTCAAATGATGTCACAAGTCTCATATTATCACAATAATATCTAACATATCTCAAATCTCAAGAATACAACTCAATTTACCAATAAATTCTGTATTAACTTCCATTCCAACACAACTAGTACCATATTTTAATAAAAAAAATCTATGATATCGATCTAATTACTCATGAAATGATCTAAGCCTTACAATTACCACATAAACATATCCAATAACTCAAATTCAGTCCCAAAAAGTTTAGCCGAACCCACCTCGATGCCAAACCACACTCAAACCAAGCTTATGATCACCACAAACCCCAAAATGAGCTTTAAATCAACCAACCACTATCAAAAATAGGTACAACATGCCAAGAGATGAATTGTGATATCCATATTGGCACGAATTAGGCTTAGGGGCAAAATTGTTAGAATTAGGCTTAGGGGCAAAATTTTCAAAATTAGGATTAAAATTTGAAGTTTCCAAATATGAAAATTGACAAAAAATTATGATTCTACGCGAGAAAAGGAGTTGGTGAGTGAAAATTCCACAAATATTGAGGGAAACATCAACAATTATAATTTTCAAATCATAAACATTAAAATTCCAATTTTAAATATCAGAACTCATAAAATTCAAGACAAAATCAAGATAAAAGTCATGAAAATTAATTAATTTAATGAAAGAAATACTTAACCAAAAGTTTTCTCCAAAAAGCTTCATAAACAATTGCTTCAAAAATCTTGAAATATTAAAAATAGAGTAAAAATGGAGATTTTATGAATTAAAACTGATCAGGAAGAAATCCTTCTTCGCGAATGCAGAGGTCAATATTTGTCAATGCTCCACAAATGTGAGCCCATATGCACGAACACAGAGCTCTAGATGTCGTACACTCCACGAATACGAATAATACCTCTGCGAATGCAGAGAGTATATTACCTTGCACCAGATATAAATACATCAGCTAATGCAAATTCACGGAACGAACCCTCAGGGTCCAAATTTCATAAATCAGATATTTATTAATACTAGAAACAATGATCCGAACCCAATGAGATTATGAGAATTCGATTTTAAGGTCTTGCCAACATAATTATCGATAAGATTCGATAAAACTAGTTAAGATTTCAAAATACCAAAATTGCTCTCTGAAACTCCAAAAATTATGACAAGAACATTTCTAGCGTTTGGTTCACCATTCAAAATAATGGAACTATTAAAATTTTGATCCGAGCTTCTGAACTCTAAATGTTGACCTAAGTCAAACTTTGGCTCCGGAAACAACTAAAAATGTAACTTTCGGTTCAAAATCTTCGTTTTAACTACAAATTTAGTTCTATAACTTCTCCTAGACCAGATTTAACGTTTCAAAGCTAATGGAATCAATGTATTTCTGATCTGACACCCATAACTTAGAATGATACAAAAACTCACTTTTTCAACAACTTATCTTCCGCAAATGGCAAAACTCATATTTCCACCTTTAAAATACAGGATCTCAGTTCCAACAATACAAATAGTTCAAAATAGGTTGAAAGCATCTTATAAAGGAAAAAAAATATTTACAGACAAACTCAAAAAGGACTGACAAAGTTGTTACAATTATTGTAAGCTAACTTAATTTGCAACAGGTGATCATCCCAATTACCCTTAAAGTTTAGAACATATGTCCTCAATACATCTTTCAAAATTTGGATTGTTCTCTTGGCTTGTCTATCAGTTTGAGGGGAAAAAATGGTGCAACTTAACTTTTGTACCAAGGCGTTCTAAAAAAGAATTTCATAAATGTAATATGAGTTGAGTACCATGATCCAAAATAATAGACAAGATTACATCGTGAAGTTTTACGAACTCTTGAATATACATTCTTGCATAGTATTTTGTAGATTAAAAAGTCCTTATCAATAGAAAATAGACTGATTTGGTCATTCTATCTATTACTATCCAAATTAAATCATGTTGTCTGCGGGTAGGAGGAAATCCCATTACAAAGTCTATATTCACATCCTCCAAATATCAAGTGGGTATCTTAATTTTTTGATCTAGTACTTCTGGTCTTTGATATTCTACTTTCACTTGTAGATAATTGAGGCATTCCGTCACAAACATTTCTATGTCTTTTTGTAATACTATTCCACCAATACACCTCTCTCAAGTATGTATTGTAACGACCCAAAAATTTTCAAAATTCTTAATGGTTGATCTTGTATGGTGTTGTACTGGTAATGGTTGAATTTTGGTATCCATGGGTTGAGTTTAAGTGGCCGAAGGCAAAATGAACCATTTGGTAGCCTAGAGAGACCGTTTGAGCAGTGTACTTGGAGGAATCATAACTTTTGATATGGGACGAACTGTGTGGGATACTATATATCAAATTGAATCTTTGAGTTATCTTCACAATGCAACTAGTTTCACCCAATTTGGAGTTCGTATGAGAAGGTTATGGCAAAAACAGTGAGACTGCCCATAATTCAAAGGGCGCTGGAAACAAGTTCTGGAAACTGAGTTAAGGGATAGACCACGGACTGTATGAGGGTACACGGTCCATGAGGGTGGACGTGTGATGATCCAGTGGGTTCAAGGTGGTCAGGGTTCAACCCATAGACCAAGTTAAGTCCCACAGACCACCCCATGATCCGTGGGACTCCAAACGGACCGTGAGGGGGTTTCGTGGGGTGAGGCAATGAGTTGACCAGGTTGTGGGGCTGGTATCTGGGCCAAATGTGGCTCCACGGACTAGTACATGATCCGTGTGAAGACACACAGTCCTGAGACCCTCCTGTGAAATGATCCAGAAAGTCCCTGAGAGTTCAAGCCAAAGAGGAGACCAAGGCAAGGTACACGGACAGGTACACGGTCCGTGTACCACTGGACAGACCCCTGGTGCCTTCCGTGTGACACTATGTTACAGTTAATTAGTCCATTTCATTAATAATTAATTTGTAATTTTATTAATTCTTATGCCCCTTTTAGGCTTTCTAAGGTCCCCTAAACCCCCTTAACCTAACCCTAAACCCTTTTCATCCA
>JBCEWC010006520.1:0-22900 GCA_038996855.1 Solanum aculeatissimum
CTAATGTTATGTTATATGTTGGTTTAAGTTTGACAGTTTATCATGATTGGTATATTGAACTGGCTGTTGGAACCTTTGAATCTATTAGTCTATTTGTTATGCTTCCGCAAATCTTGAGTAAAAAAGGTACAGTTTGGTACTATGATGGCTTGATTGAGAGCCTTCGGGTTCTCCTTCACCATATCACATCTATACCCCCTAACCGGGTCGTGACATGCGAGTAAAGATGCTATGATGGCTTGATCTAGCACTTTCGAGTTCTCCTTCACCATGTCATATCTAGGCCTCACTTCTGGGTCGTGACAAAGATGGTATCAGATCCCTCGGTTTGTAAATGATCCTTAGAGTCTAACATGCTGCGTCGAATAGAGATAACTGTTATGTTAGACTCTTGCACGTTGTATTATGCTTTATTAAAATATTATGGCTATTGACACTTGATTATGGGAATGGTGTTCCGATTATAATGATGATTATATATTGGGCTTGTGAATGTTGGGAATGTTCTAATGTGGAAAGTCCTCTAACCCGGTATGCCCCCCAGAGCTTGAGTCCTACGTACTCGTCCCTTACAAATACTTGTTATGTGCTATGTGATCCATGCTCATCCTATTTTTGTAACATCCCTATAACTTAAGTCCAAAGCCCCATTTTCCTAGAAATATGTACTATGTGTTTACTTTTCTGCGCTTCCAAACCGATGATGCGAGTAATGATGCTATGATGGCTTGATCGAGGACTTTCCAGTTCTCCTTCACCATGTCATATCTAGGCCTCACTTCTGGGTCGTGACAAAGATGGTATCAGAGCCCTAGGTAAATAATCCTTAGAGTCTAACATACCGCGTCGATTAGAGTCTTGTTCATGGGTATGATGCGCGCCATGCCTATGAATGGGAGGCTATGATGACGTTTTAGGAATTTGTCTCATTTCATTATTTCTCAATGTCGTGCTATGAGCTGTTACGTTAAATTCCCTAAATTCTTGGTATTCTTGTCATTCTTTCAGAATATGCCTCAGAGAAAAGCTCTCTTTCCCAGTCAGGCTCTAGAATTTGAGGAACAAGCCCCTTGGGCACCATTAGAGGAGCAAGTGTCTCATGCAGAATTTAAGAATGTGGTGTCTATGTTGGCCCAAGCAGTGGCTAACCTAGCCCGACCAGCTAATCCCAAAACTGTTGGTACTCCAGCTTCTAGGGTGAGGGACTTTACCCAGATGAACCCTCCAAAATACTTTGGTTCGAAAAGTGATGAGGATGCCCAAGAGTTCATTGATGAGCTCACAAAGGTGTTGACTATTATGGGTGTCAGTTCTAAGGAATAAGTTGAGTTGGCTGCCTACTAATTAAAGGATGTAGCTCAAGTGTGGTACAATTAGTGGTTGGTGGAGAGAATGGAAGATGTTAAGGTTGATTGGAAGGAATTCAAGTATGCTTTTCTAGATCATTTCTTCCCTCTTAAACTTCGAGAAGCCAAAATGACCGAATTTATCAACCTCCAGCAAGGTAGCATGACCCGTGAGGGACTATTCTCTAAAATTCACTAAGCTCTCAAAGTATGCTCCTATGCTAGTAGCCGATCCTCGTACAAGAATACACAAGTTCATTTCGGGCATTTCTTACTTGGTGGTGAAAAGATGTCGCACCTCTATGCTCATTAGGGACATGGATATCTCTGACTCATGACTTGTGTTGAACAAATTGAGAGTGAGAAGCTCAAAGAGCGAAGGGCGAACGTCTCTAAGAGAGCCCAGTATGATGGTGGGTTCTCCAAGTCTAAGGGTGGTGGTAGATTTAGTAATTTCCAACAGGGTCAAGGTTCAAATGTGAGGTTTGCTAACCCAAGGATGCCTCCTCCTAATTTATAAACTGGGGGTAGTCTACTAATTCTCTGATGTGACCAGTGTGGGAAGAACCATGTGGGTGATTGTAGGATTGCTTCAGGTGCTTGCTTTGGATATGGTGGTTTAGATCACAAGATTTCTGACTGTCCAAGGGGTGTAGAGAGGGATCAAGCAGCTCCTAGTGGTCAAGGACCACCGAACGCTCTGGTTAGTGGTGCTCCCAGGAACAACTAATTTTATGCTCTTCATACCCGGCAAGAGGTGGAGGAAGCTCCGGACGTCGTAATTGGTATGTTAAAAGTCTTTGATTTTGATGCTTATGCTTAACTTGATCCGAGTACAAATTTATCTTTTGTGACTCCTTTGTTGGCTGTTAAATTTGATTTTAGTCTTGAACCTCTTAGGGAACCTTATTCGGTGTATACTCTTGTGGGTGAGTCTATTGTTGCTCGGAAAGTGTATCAGAGTTGTACTATTTTTGTGTTGCATAAAGTGTTCCCTGGTGACCTTGAAGAACTTGAGATGTATGATTTTGATGTTATTCTTGGGATGGATTGGTTGCATGCATCGTATACCTCGATTGATCATAGGACTAGGTAAGTTAAATTTCAAGTTCTTAATGAACCTATTTTTGAGTGGAAGGGTAGTGATTCCGTGGTTAAGGGTTGGTTTATTTTCTACCTCAAAGCCTGGAAGATGATTTGTAAGGGGTGCATTTATCACATTGAGCAGGGTTAGAGATGTGGAGGGTGAGTCACCTAAGCTTGAATCAGTTTCGGTGGTTAATGAGTTCCCCGAGGACTTGCCCGATATCCCTCCCGATAGAGAAGTGGATTTTAGTATAGATCTCCTTTCGGATACTCAACCTATTTCTATCCCTCCTTATCTTATGGCCACGGTGGAGTTGAAGGAATTGAAAGATCAGTTGAGAGATTTGTTAGAAAAGGGTTATATTAGACCGAGTATCTCACCTTGGGGTGCTCCTGTATTTTTTGTGAGGAAGAAGGATGGTTCACTCCGAATGTGTATTGATTATCGACAATTAAACAAGGTGACCGTTAAGAATAGGTACCCATTTCCTAGAATTGATAATTTGTTTGACCAACTTCAAGGTGCTACTCATTTCTCAAAAATAGACCTTTGTTTGGGTTACCATCAGTTGAAGGTGAGGGAGTGTGACATTCCCAAGATGGCCTTTCATACTTGTTATAGTCACTTTGAGTTTGTGGTGATGTCATTTAGGTTGACCAATTCTCCGTCGGTGTTTATGCACCTTATGAATTGGGTATTCAAACCGTTCCTTGATAATTTTGTGGTGGTCTTCATTGATGACATCTTGATTTACTCCCAAAATGAGCGGGAGCATATGGATCACCTGAGGTTGGTGCTTTAAACGTTGAGAGATAAACAATTTTATGCTAAGTTTAGCAATGTGAGTTTTGGTTGGGAGAAGTTATTTTCCTTGGTCATGTGGTGTCCGACGATGGCATCAAGGTCGACCCTAAGAAAATCAAAGCGGTGAGGGATTGGCCTAGACCGTTGACTTCTTCAGATATTCGAAGTTTCCTTGGTTTAACCCGTTATTATAGAAGGTTTGTTGAAGGGTTTTTCTCTATAGCTTCTCCATTGACTAAGTTGACTCAAAAGAAGGCCAAATTTGTGTGGTCAAATGAATGTGAGAAAAGTTTTCAAACTTTGAAGGATAGTCTTACATCCGTTCTAATTTTAACTTTGCCAAATGGGTTAGATGGGTTTGTGGTATATTGTGATGTGTCGCGTATTAGTTTGGGTTGTGTTCTTATGTAACATGGTAAGGTAATAGCTTACGCTTCTCAGCAATTGAAGGTATATGAGCAAAATTATCTGACCCATGATCTTGAGTTGGCGACGGTGGTGTTTTCTTTGAACATTTGGAGTTATTATTTGTATGAGGTTCATGTGGATTTCTTCACTGATCACAAAAGTTTGCAATATGTATTTACCTAAAGAGACTTTAATTTGAGCCAAAGGAGATGGTTGGAACTTCTCAAAGATTATGATATGAGTGTTCTTTACCATCCCAGCAAGGCTAATGTTGTAGCAGACTCCCTTAGTAGGATCTCCATGGGAAGTATGTCACATGTGGATGAAGGGAAAAAAGAGATAGTGAAAGATGTGCACCGTTTGGCTAGGTTGGGTGTAACATTGGCCGAATCCGACAAAGGTGACATTCTTTTCAAAGGTAGATCTGAGTCGTCGATAGTGGTTGATATTAAGGCGAAGCAAGACTTAGATCCCTCCTTAGTTGAATTGAAGAAATTGGTTTCCAAAGGAAAGATTGAGGTTTTCTCCCAAAGTGGAGATAGTGTGTTGCGGTACCAAGGCCGATTGTGTGTTCCGGATGTTGATGGCCTAAAGGAGGTTATCATGAAAGAGGCTTATAACTCTCAATATTCTATTCATCCAGGATTTACCAAAATGCATCGAGATTTGAGGGAATTTTATTGGTGACACAGAATGAAGAAGGACATAGCCAAGTTCGTGTCGGAATGTCCTAATTGCCAACAAGTAAAAGTGGAACATCAAAGGCCTGGTGGCTTGACCCAAGATATTGAAATTCCTACTTAGAAGTGGGAAGACGTGAACATAGATTTTGTGGTTGGGTTACTCCGTACGCAGAGGCAATTCAATTCTATATGTGTTGTTGTTGATAAGATGACCAAGTCGACTCACTTCTTACTGGTTAAGACAACCTATAGTTCCGAGGAGTATGCCAAGGTGTATATTCGGGAGTTTGTGAGATTGCATGGTATACTGAAGTCTATTATATCGGATCGTGGTACTCAATTCACTTCTCATTTTTGGAATTCTTTTCAAAAGGGACTTGGTACTAAGGTTAAGTTGAGTATCACATTTCGTCCCCAAACCGATGGGTAAGCCTAAAGAACGATTCAAACCTTGGAGGACATGTTGAGGGTTTGTGTGTTAGAATTAAAAGGAAATTGGGATGATCATCTACCCCTCATTGAGTTAGACTACAACAATAGTTTCCATGCTAGTATTGGTATGACTCTATTTGAAGCTTTATATGGTAGGAGATGTAGATCTCCGGTTGGTTGGTTTGAAATAGGTGAGGCGACCTTGATAGGCCCGAATTTGGTTGTTGAAGCCATTGAAAAAGTGATGTTGATTAGGGAGAAATTGAAGACGACTCAAAGTCGCCAAAAGTCTCATTTGGATGTTAGGAAGAGGGATCCTAAATTTCATGTTGGTGATTGGGTGTAAATGAAAGTGTTCCCCATGAAAGGCATCATGCGTTTTGGCAAAAAGGGGAAGTTGAGCCCCCGGTACGTCAGACCTTATGAGATCGTGGAGCGGGTTGGTAATGTGGATTATAGGTTGGGCTTGCCTTTGGACATGAGCTCCATTTATCCGATATTCCACGTATTTATGTTGAGGAAGTTGGTTGGTGACCCTAAGGTAATTACACCTTTGGAGGGTCTGACGGTTGAGGAGAATTTGACCTATGAAGAGGTGCCAGTTGAAATCTTGGATAGGCAAGTAAAGCAACTTCGCAACAAGGAGGTAGCTTCGGTCAAGGTGCTTTGGAGGAACCAAGACGTGGAGAGTGCAACGTGGGAAGTGGAGTTGGACATGATGGAGCGATATCCCTATCTCTTCCAATCTACTAAAGCCTAAGGTACTAGTTTCTATCCTTTTGTGGTCCTAATTCTTTACTTCTTGAGTTTCATGACATTGCCTGCATACATGAACACGAAAATAATTTAAATGATGTTTTGACATGAGTTTTGAAAGACTTTTGAAATGATGCACGATCCATTATGAGTTGTGGTTAAAAATGTCTCTTGTTTGATTGGTGTTCTTAAGCCGTAGTTTTAGCCCATTCGAGGATGAATGTTCCTAAGGGTAGTGTTTGAACTATGCATGGGTAGTGTTTAAATGATGATTTAAATGTTGATTTAACTTGAATCCTTCTTGGAATATTCTTGATTTGAATTTAAAGTATGAATTCTAGTACCCATGCTATTCTCATTGTCACTCATGGCATTTGCATGCATGATCATGGATTTATGAAGCTTTTGATGTGGGCCTAGTCCCAAATATGTTTATGACTATGATCTTGAATAAGTATGGGTTATGACAAGAATGTGATCACATAATTTCTATGATATGGATCTTTGAGCAACCATGGGTGTTTACACCAGTATGATATGATGTGATAAGTATGGAGCTACTCTTATGCATGAAATTTGACATGAAAGTGTATTTGGCTTTTTAGCCCAATGAAGGATGATTTGAAATGTGTTTGACCTTTGATCAAGTATGCATGAAAGAAAAGCAAGTGATTTGGACTTTAAGCCCAAGTATGCATGATTATGATGTCAAGTGTTTCCATTCCATTTTGAAAGCATGTATATGTATACGTATTCTTGTGGGATGATGACATAGTACCGAGAAGGATTGGAGTAGTAAGTGGGCTATCTCCAAAGGTCCCGCCCCTTTCCTGAAACTATGTGCCAACATAGGTTATGCTACCAAAATAAGAGGCCCGTAAGGTATGCTATGATATGATACGATATGACATGATATGTTATGGAAACCCTTTCGAAATGATCGGGTTGTAAGAAAGGTGGCCATCACACCGAAATGACCAGGTTATAAGGTGTGGTGTAGATTACCTTTGGCAAGTAATCTTCTCTGATCCGATGGGAGGCCTCATCGAGCAAGTTCATGTTGTAGCTCACATGAGTTTGGATGTCGGTTATGGTCACATCCCCTGTACTATAAGCATTATGGCATTTCATGAATCATGGATTCATGGCATATTGGTATACAATCCCTTCCGATATTCTTCTTCTATGTATGTGCCCTTGCCATCTAGCTTGGTTGTAGGCTCACGTTCATATGCATTTCATGCCCGCATACTTAGTGCATTATTATGTTCTAACTCATACTCTTTATCTACATGTTCTAACCATGTAGGTACCGAAGGTGACTTTCACCTCCGCTAGATGGCTAATCGAGATTTTGAAGTTTTTCTTGTGGTGAGCCCTATACTCCAAGGGAAACACCTACTTTCATCTACCTTGTGTTTAATTTATGTTTCTTTACTTTACGACTTGAGGGTGAGCCCGAATTATGTCGAGGCCCCATTCTATCTTATGTATAGGCTATATTGGACATGTTAGACTCTTGCACGTTGTATTATGCTTTATTGAAATATTATGGCTATTGAGACTTGATTTTGGGAATGATGTTCTGATTATAATGATGATTATATATTGGACTTGTGAATGTTGGGAATGTTCTTATGTGGAAAGTCCCCTAACCCGGTATGCCCCCCATAGCTTGAGTCCCACTTTCCCGCCCCTTAGAAATACTTGTTACGTGCTATGTGATTCATGTTCATCCCATTCCCGACAACATCCACATAGCTTGAGTTCAAAGCCCTGTTTCCCTATAAATATGTGCTATATGTTTACTTTTCCGTGCTTCCAAACCGATGATGCGAGTAATGATGCCATGATGGCTTGATCGAAGACTTTCGGGTTCTCCTTTTCCATGTCACATCTAGGCCTCACTTCTAGGTCGTGACATATACCTACTCCATTTCTATCCCTAGAGCCACCAGAATACCATAATTTAAATCTGTCTATGTCATGAGCTTTGGTACCTACCCATCTAGTCTCTTGTACACATGATAATATAATTTGTCATTTCTTCAAACTCTTCACTAACTCTATAGACTTCCCTGTAAGTGATCCTATGTTCCATGACCCTACTTTTAACTTCAATACGCTCGTGCCCCTGTTACAACTACTACCCCTCACCTCCAACCCCAACTGATGACATGACGCTACTCCACCATCAGTTCTAAGAGCCACTAAACTATGAATTACTAACTCAATAAACTACAAAAGGTAAAAAGACGCAAACTCTAATTTACAGACACAATCAAATACACACCAGGACTAATATACGATAATCAATAAACAAGAATTATAACTCAAAAACAATATTAATGCACAACTTACAACTCCCTAACAAATAAATTTTAAAATAAACAAACACGTAAAGTAAGAGAAATCCAATTCAATTAGACATGAACAAGTAGAGATTCAATATTCAATTCCAGAGTAAATTTAACAATAAATTGCTTGTATGCAGTATATTATGCTATGCAAGAACTCTCAAATGAAAAAAGAACCAATTTCCTTTCTGGGTTATTCAATTTGTCAGACACTCCCCAAAAAGCACAACAAAAAAAATCCCCAAAACGATCTTTAAATAGGTTCAAACCCCACAAGATTAGCCAGGCAAAAAGACAGAGTAAAATAGATTATACACCTAAAACAAAACAAAAATAGCAAGGCTATACATTTAAAACTAATTGAACAAGAACTATACTAAAGTGCAGGATACGAACAAGGAGGGTTTAAGAAATTTTCACCTAGAACAAGAGAGGAAGAAACGATAAAACCACATTGGACGATGAAGAATTTCTCCAAACGAACAAATCTTTCAATTTTTGAAGAAGTCTTCAAATTTGAGAATTTCTTCGTGAGAACATTAATGGTGAATCTAGATGAGGTGAGAGTTGTGTGTGTCAATCGGTGTCTAAGGTTTGGTTTACAAATATGAACCACAACTAACCGCTGAACCACAATATCCTTCTCTTATTCAATTCTATTCAAATTGATTTTAAATTTGAGAACAAAACTGGATATAGTAGAAGAGAAGCTTCCAACTCGAATGCACGATGTTTAAATTGTCGGAGGAGATAAAGTACGTCAGTGCCAAAGCTTTTTTTGGTGAAGAATCATATATGATCAGAAAACTTTTTAATAGAGAAAGTTTAGAGCTTTTTTGTTCTATCTAAATCTTCTTAAATCAATGTTAGTACTTTTCAAAAAACATTCTAAGTATCAGTCGAGTCTATGAGTGGTTATTACGACCCATCATTTTATTTACAATCCATAAATGGTGAGCATATAATCCAAGTCCAATTTTTAGTAATCTAAATTTTGATACCCTCAATCCACGAAAGGGCCATTTACGACCCTTAAGGTAAACCACGACCCGTAAATAGGGTTTCATAGTTTACTCAGAGGTTTTGAGAAGGGGAATTTTTGTCTTTTTCACCCCTTTTTAAATAAATCCCCAACATATTTGAGTTACCTATGACCCCTTTTCAGAATCAAAAGCATATTACCATTCATTTTGCACTCACAGCACGAAGGAAGAGAGAAAAAGCTAGGGATCCAAGTTTGTGAATGTTGATCATTTTGAGCTTCAATTATTCTACGAATTTTAGGTATGTAAGGCTACCTAAAGCATTGAATTGAGTTCTTTCATGCACCCTTTCATATACAAAGTTGAACTAGTGCATAGAGGTTGAGTAGAAAGTTTCATAATCCTAATATTTGAGTTGTCCATGTTTACTCTGAGTCTTCATGCATATTTATCAACATATTGATGGTACATATGCTGATTGTATGAGATTTGAGCATTTGGTTGTACTGGTTGACATGAATCATAGTTGCATAATTCCATAAATTAAGAATATGATTTGTGATTGTTCTAATTGGGTAAAAAATAAGCATGATAAAAATAAGAGAATATTTATATGTTGTTATGTGTTGAGCATGATTGACTGGAGTCTAAATGACCATCATTGTAGAGTTTAATTAATATTGAAAGCATGTTAAATTGATTTATATGAGGGGTTAATTGTTGTTTGAGATGGAAATGATTGATCAATTGATTGAATGGAATCAGAATAAAACTAATATAAAAAGTTGATTTAATTGATTTATATGAGCATATTGAGTCTTTGAAAGAGTATTGAGCACTGATATGAGAATGAGTATATAGGCCATACCTCTCATGTCCTAAAAGTTGGACATTTATTGATTGTGGGTTCTGATTGGTTTGATTATCTCTTATCTTGGAAAGTATTAGACGATTATGTCAATAATAGTGCAAATGTTGTATCATCAGTAGCTCATATATGATGGTTGTCGATTAGAAAAACTCCCTAATTATGCATAAATGATATGAATGAGTTGCATTCTAGGTTCCTTTTAGGAGCATTACTTTATATAAATATCTTGAAACCTTGATTGGGTTGATCAGATAGATTGTCGAGTTGAATTGTTAATTATTTCAGCTTGTTGATATTGACTATATTGAGCCTTACTTGTTTCTTTAGCCATCTTACATACCAGTATAATCAATGTAATGACGTCCATTTGGACATGCATTGTCTAATGATGCAAATAAAGGTGATAGAGGAATGCAATAGGTGCACTGTTGAGGACCAATCTTTACATTCAAGACTTGGTTGTCCCTCCTTCCTATTCAAAGAAGTCTTCTTTATCTTATCTTGATTAGTTGTATTTCCTTTGAGATAGTCCAGGACTTGTTTTGGCATTTTCTAGACTTGGATTAAAATCTTCCTAGATGTTCATCTGTGATAGTTGATTTTTATTCACCTTCTAACTTTATCCATTGGAAACTATTATTAATATAGTGATTCAGTTATTTGGTTAATTTATAGACTTTACTTGAGTACTTACTTCCGCTATTGAATGTGATGTGAAGATGAGGCAAAGTGGTTCTATGAGGGAATCAATAATGGTTCTTCAAATGTCGGTCATGCCAAGGGTATCCTCTTAGGTGTAAAAAACTTTGTATCAAAGCACAATGTTTATGTGTCCTAAAGAGTCTATAATACCCTATCTAGTAGAGTCTTATTTATGGGTATGTTGTGCACCACACTTATAAGCGAGAGGCTATAGGACATTAAGATTTGTATGACTTCTTTTGTATTCTATGTTTGTGCGATAGAGTTCTTCTATGAAAATATCTACTTGATTTGTGCATTAAGCATTTGCAGATCATGCCTCCTAACCATTCCACCATCCAAACAGATGCTTCAACTTCTTATGCTAAGAATCCCTCACCAGAGATGCCTCCTCAAATGGGAATGAGAGGCCGAGGTTGACATGTCAAAGTCGCTGGGGCTCCTCAGGCGCCTACTACTAAGACAACCCCTACTTCAGAGGCTAATTTCGGGGGGGGGGGGGACATTGCTATGCTTTCCTAGCTAGTGACTTCCTAAAGTGGTAATCGAGGTTCATAGATTCCTAACTCCAGTTCCTAAGAGCTAACTACTGCAGCAAGACTTAGGGACATTTTGAGGATGAACCAACTAGTCTTTACAGGTTCTAAAGTTGATGAAGACCCCTAGAATGTCATCGATGAGATGTGGAATGATCTGAAAGCCATGCATGCGACTGATCATACTACTTGATCATACTATTATTGATGTTGTCACTATTGAGAAACATATACGAGAGTTATGTGAAGAAGTAGATAATATTATTTTTAAAAACTCTAGTGTGTGGAAACATGAGGATGTAAATAATAATATAATTCATGAATTAAGACGCATTGGACCTCATTCCAATCATTTTTCTACATTATGTTTAGATGATGATATATTAATCAAATCATCTGAGAATACAGAAGAATGTATGGAGGAGGAAAAATATATTTATATTCTTGAATTTATTGGGCACAAATCAAAAAATTACATTCCTCATGTATAGGGCAGAAAGTACAATATGCGATCTCTATTATTTGGTTCCCCTATTTTTATATACCACCCTTTGAGCATAATAAAAAATCAAAAAAGGAATTAGGGGCACAATTCATAAGTTCAAGGTGGAAGAAAAAGTGGAAGGCCTCCAACTAGTAGTGTAACTTCTTATTTTCTTTTTTATATAGTGTTTTAGTTTTATTTTTCATTTGTGTCATTTTTATTTTTGCATATTTAGGAGAATTTTGAGTACCCAATTTTGAAGCTAAGGAGCAAATTTTTTTGAGCTTAAGTGTAGGGTGAGCGCGACCCTTGTTAAATATTGAAGAAACATGTTGCTAGCTAGACCCTAAAGGGTCTCAAGGTGTAATCCTGGTTGGTTATTTTTGGCCTTATATGTGAAAATTACTATTTTACTCTTTTGTAAGTTTCTTTGGGCCTATTTCGAACTATTTGAATGATTGAAACTGAAATCCAGAGTTTAAAAATGGAAATTTTGCACTTTGGCACTTTTTGAAAGCTTAATTTGTTGAAAAATTGAGTTTTTGTACCATTTTGATTTGTTGGTGTTAGATTAGGGATCCATCAATTTCATTAATTTTAGAATGTTGAAACTAAACTACAGGAAGTTGTATAACTGAATTTGGAGTTAAAATGAGATTTTTAGGACTAAAATTGTGATTTTAGTTGTTACTGAGACCAAAGTTTGACTTTGGCCAATAATCGGACTTCAGAAGTTCGAATTAGAATTCTAATAGTTTCAGTAGTTCTGGATGGTGAAACTAACACTTGGAATGATCTCATAATAATATTTAGAGTTGCCGAGGGCAATTTAGATAGTTTGAGTTTTAAACTAGTTTTATCGAGTTAGATTGGTAGATATGACGAGGAGGCCTTGAAATCAATTTCTGATGATTCCGTTGAGTCTGGATCACTGTTTCTAGTATGAATACATATAAAGTTTATGTAATTCTTAGATTGGATGAGTTTCGGGGGACCATTTTGAGTAGGGAATTGAACTTGGGATTGCTGGTTTGCTGATATCTGGTGCAAGTGGAATCCCTTCCCTAGAATCATTCTTTAGACTGATCTCAAAGATAGGGAGTTGTAAGTTAAGTTTTCAAAGTGTGAGTTTATGCTCAAATATGTGGTTTTTCTAAGCCATATTATTTTAGGCAATGATATATGAGTGGATACTTAAAAGATTGAGGCGGTTAAGAACTGACCTAGGTCAACCTGTCAGACTAACATAAGGCGATTCTTGGGTTTGACCAGATACTACTGCAGATTTGTTGAAGGATTCTCCCTCCTATCCTCACCATTTACAAGCTTGACTTAGAATAAGGTATATTTTCATTGGTTTGATGAATGTGATAAGCATTTTCTAGAGTTGATAACAAGGTTTACTACTGCACCAATGTTCATCTTGCTTGGAGGGACTGATGGATTTAAAATTTAATGTGATGCCTCAAGAGTGGGGTTGGTATATGTTTTGATGCAAAAAATTAAAGTTTTTGCTTATGCTTTTAGAAAACTCAATGTGCATGAGAGATATTATCTATCATATGACCTATAATTTGCAGTGGTGGTGTTTTCTCTCAACCTATGACACCACTACTTATATGGAGCACATGTGAACGTGTTCACAGATCACAAGAGCTAGTTGTTTGTCTTTACTCAGAAAGAGCTCAACTTGAGATAAAGGAGGTGACTTTAATTGCTCATGGATTGTGAGATGAACATCCTCTACCATATAGGTAAATCTAACGTGGTTGATGATGCTCTCAAAAGGTTATCCATGGAAAACACTACTCAGGTGAGAGAGGTCCACAAACTAGCTCATTTTGGAGTTTAATTGGATGAATTTGGTGACAGTGGAGTGCATGTACATAATGGGTATGCATTATCTCTAGTAGTAGAGGTAAATAGTAGTAGAGGTAAAGTACAAGAAAGACCAAGATCCTTTTCTACTTTAATTGAAGGCAGATGTGCATAAACAGAAGGTGATGGATTTCACCAAAGGAGGAGATGGAGTATTGAGGTATAAAAGTAGATTGTGTGTTCCTAATATTGATGGCATATGAGAGAGTATCATGGTAGAAGCTTAAAACTCTAGATATTCTATCCATCTAGGGATAACTAAGATGTACCATAACTTGAGAGATGTCAATTGGTGGAGTGGGATGAAAAGATACATTGTTGAGTCTATTTTTGAGTTCCCAAATTGGTAATAGGTCAAAGTTGAGCATCAAAGACCATGTGGAGTAGCTCAAAACTTTGGGATTCCAGAATGGAGGTGGAAGATGATTAATATGGACTTCGCCACAGGTTTACCGAGGTCTTGAAGACAAAATGATTCTATTTGGGTGATAGTTAATAGGATAACTATGCCCACACACTTCTTGGTAGTAAAGATAACTAGCACTGCAGAGGATTATGCTCGATTGTATGTAAGAAAAATTATTCGATGACATGGAGTTCCTTTGTCTATCATCTCAAATAGAGGATCTCAATTCACTACCTAATTATGTAGATCTCTCGGAAGGGCTTAGGTTCAAAGGTGAACCTTAGCACTACTTTTCTCCATCAAACCGATCCTAGGACAAAGAGAATATTTAAGACATTGAAGGATATGTTGAGAGCCTGTGTTATTGACTTCAATGGTAATTATAATGATCACTTTCCTCTAATTGAGATCATCGTTAATAATAGTTTTCATTCGAGCATTTAGATGGCTCCTTATGAGGACCTCTACAGAAGGAGCCATAGATCACCGATCAAGTTGTCCGAGGTAGGTGAAGCAGAGTTGATTTGGCCAGACTTGGTGCACCAAGCTATGGAGAAGGTAAAGACCATCAAAGAGAGATTGAGAACTGCACAGAGTCATCATAAGTCCTATATCAATGTTAGCAGAAGGGATTTAGATTTTAACGTGAGTGATTGGGTATACTTGAAAGTGTCACTCATGAAGGGTGTAATGAGATTTGAAAGAAAGGGAAAGTTAAGTCCTCGATTCTTTTATCTCTACCAGATTGTGAAGAGAGTGGGCATTATAGCTTATGAGTTAGAGCTACCACCAGAGCTAGTGGTCATCCATCCAGTCTTTCAAATTTTCATGCTTAAGAACTGTTTGGGAGATTCATATCTAGTTGTGCCAGTTGAAAGCATTAGAGTGAAGGATAATTGGAGTTATCAAGAGATCCCTGTCTAAATTCTTGGTCATCAAGTCTGCAAGTTGAGAACTAAAGATATTGTATCTTTAAAGGTGTAATGGAGAACTCATCTCGTTGAAGAGGTGACTTGGGAAGCTGAAGAGGATATGAGAGCTAGATAACCTCTATTATTCATGCCTTCTAATGTTGTGATTGATAGTAATGACACACTCATATTCTAGAGCTATTTTACCCTTTTTGAGTCTGATTTGTAATTGTAAACTAAAGTTCTAATGTGATTATGTTGATTGTTTGATTATTTTGAGATTTGGATGGTATGATTGTTTAAGTATTTGAGTCCATGACCTTATCCATGCTTGAGTCTATCTTCGTAGAATGGTCTTCACTTGAGGATGAATGGTCCTAATGGGGAGATAATATAACACCACCTAAATTTTTCTAATTAGTATAAACCTCAAAGTCCAAGAATAAGTGAGAAATGCCTGAAAAATTGTCATTAGGAGTGACCACGAGGGGTCATCTACAATTCGTATATCCTTCTACAGTCCATAGATAGAGCCCGTGGTTATCCTTGTGACTTAGAGAAATGTTCTTAGTCTTAGACCCTTGTACAACCTTTTTATGGACCATACTTTGGTTTACTATCCATAGAATAGTCCTCGTGGTTCAAAGTCCACGATTTTGGGTTTCTGAATCCTAAACCATGAACTTATAGGGCAACTCATAGATGGGTTTACGAACAGTAAAACCAATCCGTAGATTGGAACTTTTTAAAAAATTTCTAAGTATTAGATGAGTCTACGACGATGTTTACAACCCATAATTCCATTTATGATCCATAAATAGTGAGCGTAGAACCCGATTCTAAATTCTAATAACCCAAATTTTGAGACCCCTAATCTATGAAAAGGCCATTTATGGCCCGCAAGGTGAACCACAACCCTTAAACAAGTTTTTGTGGTATACTCGATAGTTTGAGGAGGGGTATTTTTGTGATTTTCCATCTATTTTTAATTAAACCCACAATATTTTAGGGGTTAATTATGACCCCTTTTCAGAACCTAATGTGTATTACTATTCATTCTATACTTAGAAAGTTTGAGAGCACGAACGAAGGGAGAAAAAGATAGGGTTCCAAGTTGTGACTATAGATCGGTTTGAGATTTGATTATTTTATGAATTTTAGGTATATAAGGGTACCTAAAGTGTAGGAATGAGTTCGTTCACGCACACTTTCATCTACATGAGTCGAACTAGTCATAGAGGTTGAGTAGAAAGTTCCATAATCCTAATATTTGAGTTGTCTATATTTACTCTGAATCTTCATGCATATTTATGAACGTATTGATGGTACACATGTTGATTGTATGAGATTTGAGTGTTTAGTTGTACTGGTTGACATAAACTCTAGTTTTGTAATTTAATGAAAAACATTATTCATTCAATCAAATTGAGAATATGATTTGTGAATGTCCTAATTGGGTAAAAATTGAGCATGAACGGAATATGTGAATATTTATTTATTGTTATGTATTGAGCATGATTGACTGGAGTCTAAATGACTGTCATTGTAGAGTCCAATGAATCTTGAAAGCATGTTAAATTGATGTGTAAGATGGGTTGATTGTTGATTGGGACAAACATGATTGATCAATTGATTTGTTGATTGATTGAACGGAGTCAGAATTAAACTAATATAAAGAGTTGATTGAATTGTGATATAAGAATAACGAGTCATGGAAGGAGTATTGAGAACTAATTTAGGCATGAGTAGATAACAACTCTAACCCATAAACTACATTGCCAGCGTAGGATAGAGGTTATGCCTCTCATGTCCCAAAAATTGGACATTTATTGATTATGAATCTAGATTGGTTTGATCATACCTTTCCTTGACAAGTATTGGATGGTTGTGGTAATTATAGTACAAATGTTGTATTATCACCAATTCATATCTGATAGTTGTCGGTTAGAGAAACTCCCTGATTGTGCATAAATTATTTGACTGAGTTGCATTCTAGGGTTCCCTTTAGAACCATTACTTTATATAAATATTTTACATTCTTTATTAGGTTGATCAGATAGATTATCAGGTTGAATTTTTGATTGTTTGAGGTTGTTGAGATTGATTGTATTGAGTTTTACTTGTTTCTTTATCCATCTTACATAACAACATATTCAATGTACTAACATCAATTTGGGCTTGCATCATAACTGATGCAGATACAGTGTAACAATCCAAAATTTTTTGAACTTTGTAATGGTTGGTCTTGGATAGTGTTGGACTGGTCGTGGTTGAATTTATGTAGCCATGGGTTGTATTTAAGTGACCGGATTCAAAACGAACCTTTATGAGAGATGGTGAAGCCAATTCGGCAGTGTACTTTGAGAGATCATAACTTTTGGTATGAGATGAACTATGTGGGATGCTATAAATAAAATTTAAACTCTTTGAGTTATCTTTACAACGCAACTGGTTTCACTCAATTCGAAGTTCATATGAGAAAGTTATAGCCAAAACAGTGAGACTGCCCGTATTTGGAAGGACGCTGGGAACAAGGTTCTAGAAATGGGTTAAGGACCGGACCACGGACCATTTGGTGGTCCACGGTCTATGTGGGTGTCGTTGGATGGTTCCAATGAGCTCCCAAGGGTTGGGGGAAAAGCCATGGATCAAGGCAAGTCTCACGGACCACCCCACGGTCCGTGAGCCACTTCACGACCCGAGAGGGGTCCCGTGAAGTGGGGCAGAACCTTGGCTAGAGTTTGAGGCTGGACTCCGGGCCAAGTGTGGCTCTATGGACCAGTACACGATACGTGTGCAGCCACACGATCCGTGAGTCCCCCCGTGAAGTGTTCCAGAAAGTCCCCCGAGAGTCTGAGTCGAAATCGTGACCAAGTAAGGCCACACGAATAGGTACACGATCCATTGCCATTGGACGGCCAATTGGGCTCTTCCAAGTGGAACTGTGTTTCAGGGGTTAGTCTGCTTCATTAATAGTAATTTCATAAATTGGCTTAATCCTATGACTCTTTTAACTCCCTTAAAGTCTCCTAAACCCCTAAATTCAAACCCTAATCCTATTTCACTCATCAAAGCACTCTTGAATCCTCTCTTAAATTTCTTGAATTCTCTTGACCTTCATTGTTGAAAGCTTGAAGAAAATTAGGGAAGATCACCTTGCTTGCTAAATTCTTCAATTCTTGCAGTTAATCTCAAGGTATGTGGGTTTGATTCATGATGAAGACCCAAGAACCCTACTCTTTAATTTATGATTTTAAGTTTCTTTAAGTAATGGGTTCTTCTAATTTTGATATATTTCATTGCATTGGACTGTGGGCTGTAGAAATTAGGTGATTTAAGGATGAATTAAGTTTGAATTTTTACGAAGTTCATGGAAATTCTTGAAGGATCAATGTGCATGTCCCTTAATGATTTAATTATGTATGGGTAAATTGAATTATGTTTTGATTATGGATTTTCTCATGATTTGAGTTGAATTATCCCTTGAATTATGATTTAAAGTTTGAATTTCATTACCCAAGCACTTGTTCCTCATTCATGACATATGCATTGAAGAATGGTTATGATGAAACTCTTGTTATGATATGATATGTTAAGGCTTATGATCACATACTCTCTCCGTTATGGTTCTTTGAGCATTTTGAGTGCTTGCACCACTTTGATATGTTTTGAAGGCTTGATATGACAAGATATGTAGATGGGCTACTCTTATTGCATTGATATGAAAATGATTATGAGAATGATTTTGAAACTCTTGTTGGCCTTTGGCCTAAGCATGAGTATGGTTTGATCAATGGTTTTGGTTTTGACTAATGATGCATGATTTGAAAAGAATGTATGTCTTTCGATTTGAAGTTGCATGTATATATATATGTATTCCCGTGGGATGAGACTTAGTACCCAGGGATTGGAGTCGGGGTGGACTATCTCCAATGGTCCATACTCCTTTCCGTCAAACCATGTACCACCATGGGTTATCTCCCTAGATAGGGATTGACTTGTTATGTATCCTCTTGTTGAAGGGTTGACTAGGGATCTACTTGGCAAGTAGTCCGGATCCTGGTAATAGCTTACTCGGGTCTCCTCTGTTGTCGGTTGAGGTTATATCCCCACTATATTATGATTGTAGGATTGCCTCTCATGTATCATGGCATAGAATATTGTTATATATCTCTTAGCTACGTGCGTTCCTTTCGTATCACTTGTCCACTTGTCATGTTATTTGGTCATACTATATTGTCATATGCATTGCATGCCCGCATACTTAGTACATATTATATGCTAACCCGTACTTTTGTCTACATGTTCTAACCATGTAGGGACCGAAGATGACTACTTTATTCCACCGGATGACGTGTGATCATCTTGAAGCCTATTGCTTGTGGTGAGCCATTTTGTTCAAGGGCAATAGCCACTTTCTATCTAGCTAGTATTGTTTTTATTTTTCTTTACTTATGTATTGAGGATGACCCTCAAACTATGTCGAGGCCCCATTCATCTTATGTAAAGGCTATTTGGAAAAACTAAACTCTTGTATGTTGGATTGTATTTATTGGATATCATGACCATTGAGATGTTATGATTTATGAGCCTTGATTATGGAGATGGTATTTGTTTATGCGTATGAATTGATGTTGAGGATGGTGTGTGATTATGTGCTTATGTGGAAAGTCCCCTAACCCGGAATGCCCCCATAGCTTGAGTCCTACTTATCCGCCCCTTAGAGATAACTATTATGTGTTATGTGATTCATGTTTATCCCATTCCCAGTAACATCCCTAGAGCTTGAGTCCAAAGCCCCAATTTCCTTAGAGCTTATGTGTTATATGTTTACTTCCGCGCTTCTGAATCGATGATGTGTGTGATGATGCTATAATGGCTTGATCGAGGAATTTCAGGTTCTCTTTCGCATGTCATATCTAGGCCCTTTATCCGGGTTGTGACAAAGATGGTATCAGAACCCTAGGTTTGTAATGATACTCAGAGTCCAACATGCTCCGTCAATTAGAGTCTTGTTCATAGGCGTGATGCACACCATGTCTATGAACAAGAGCCTATGACTACGTTTTAGGAATTTGCCTCATTTCATTTCTTCCTTATGTCGTGCCATAAGTTGTTATGATATTTCTTTCTAAACTCTTGGTATTCTTGTCGCTCTTTCAGAATATACCTCCCAGAAGAGCTCCCCTTCCCCGTCAGGCTCCAGGAATTGAGGAACAAGCTTCTCGGGCACCAGTAGAGGAGCAGGTGTCCCATGCTGAATTCAGAAATATGGTATCCATGTTGGCCCAAGCCGTGACCAACCAAACCCGTCTGGTGAATCCCGTGAACATTGGTACTCTAGCATCAAGGGTGAGAGATTTCACCCGTATGAAACTTCCAGAATTCTTTAGCTCTATGGTTGATTAGGATGCTAAAGAGTCCATTGATGAACTTACCAAAGTGTTGACCATCATGGGTGTGGTTCGGAGGAGAAGACGGAATTAGCTGCTTACCAACTTAAAGATATGGCACAAGTGTGGTATAACCAATGGTTTGTTAAGAGAATGGTAGATGTTAAGGTTGGATGGGAGGAATTCAAGATGGCCTTCTTTGATCGGTTTTGCCCTCTTGAGCTTAGAAAGGCTAACATGACTTAGTTCATAAATCTCTGATAGGGTAACATAACAGTGAGGGACTATGCCCTTAAATTCACCAAGCTTTCCAACTATGCTCCTATGCTGGTGTCAGATCCCCATGCAAGAATGCACAAGTTTATCTTTGGTATATAAGATTTGGTTGTGAAGGAGTGTCGAACAACTATGCTTATTTGAGATATGGACATCTCGAGGCTCATGACTTATGCTGAACAAATCGAGGGTGAAAAGCTAAAGGAGAGGAGGGTGCACGAAGCTAAGAGGGCCCGACTTGATAGTGGGTTCTCCAATATCAAGGGTAGTGGTGAATTTGGCCATTTCCAACAATGCCAAGGATCTAACATGAGAATTGCTAATCCTAAGATGCCTCCTCCTAAGGCTCAGGTTGGGGTTGGTCCCCGGTTTCCTCGTTGTGGTCAATGTGGGGGAAACCATGCAGGTGAATGTAGAAGTGTCATGGGTGCTTTCTTCGGGTATGGTAGCTTGGACTACAAAATTTCAAATTGCCCAAAGAATGTGAAGGAGGACCCAGTTGCTCCCGGTGATCAAGGGAAACCAAAGGCCCTAGTTGGTGGTACTCCTAGAAACAATCGATTTTATGCTCTTCATACCCGTTAAGAGGTGGAGGAAGCTTCGAACGTCATGAAGGGTGTGTTGAAAATATTTAACTTTGATGCTTATACTTGACTTGATCCAGGTGAAAATTTATCTTTTGTGACTCCTCTTTTGGCTATTAAATTTTTTGTGAGTTCTGAAACCTTGAGGGAACCCTATTCGATGTATATTCCTGTGGGTGATTCTATTGTGGCCCGGAAAGTGTATAGTGGTTGTCCCATGACAGTGTTACATAAAGTGTTCCTCGGTGATCTTGTAGAACTTGAAATGTATGATTTTGATATCATTCTTGGAATGGATTGGTTGCATGCATCATATGCCTCAATTGATTGTAGAACTAGGCAAGTCAAGTTCCAAGTTCCTAATGAACCCGTGTTGGAATGAAAGGGTAGTGATTTCGTGGTTAACGGTCGGTTTATTTCCTACCTCAAAGCCCGGAAGATGATTTGTAAAAGGTGTATATATCATATTGTACGTGTAAGAGATGTGGAGGGTGAGTTACCTAGGCTTGAATCAGTTCTGGTGGTAAATGAGATTCTCGATGTGTGTTCCCGAGGACTTGCCCAGTATCCCTTCCGATAGAGAAGTGGATTTTGGTATAGACCTTCTTCCGGATACTCAACCTATTTTTATCCCTCCTTATCGTATGGCCCTGAAGGAGTTGAAGGAATTGAAAGACCAATTGAAAGATTTGTTAGAAAAAGGGTATATTAGACTAAGCATTTCACCTTGGGTTGCTCCGGTGTTGTTTGTGAGAAAGAAGGATGGGTCTCTCCGGATGTGTATTGATTATAGGCAATTGAACAAGGTGACCTTTAAGAATAGGTACCCATTGCCTAGAATTGATGATTTGTTTGTACAACTTCAAGGAGCTACTCATTTCTCCAAGTTAGATCTTCGTTGGGGTTGTCATCAATTGAAGGTGAGGAAGTGTGATATTCCGAAAACAACCTTCTGGACTCGTTATGGGCATTATGAATTTGTAGTCATGTCATTTGGGTTGACAAATGCCCCGATGGTGTTTATGGATCTTATGAATCGGGTGTTCAAGCCGTTCCCTGACAATTTTGTGGTGGTCTTCATTGATGATATTTTGATCTACTTCCGTAGTGAACAAGAGCATATGGGTCATTTGATGTTGGCTATCCAAACTTTGAGAGAGAAACAATTGTATGCCAAATTTAGCAAGTGTGAGTTTTGGTTGGGAGAAGTTCCCTTCCTAGGTTATGTGGTGTCCAGTGATAGCATCAAGGTTGATCCTAAGAAAATTGAAGCGGTGAGGAATTGGCCTAGACCATTGACTCCTTTGGATATTACTTGGTTTGGCCGGCTATTATAGGAGGTTCGTTGAAGGGTGTTTTCTCTATAGCATCTCCATTGACCAAATTGACTCAAAATAAAGCCAAGTTTGTGTGTACAAATGAAACTGAGAAAAGTTTCCAAACTTTGAAGGATCGACTTACATCGGCTCCGATTTTGACTTTGCCAAATGAGTTAGATGAGTTTGTGATTTATTGTGATGCATGGCGTGTTGGTTTGGGTTTTGTACTTATGCAACATAGTAAGGTGATAGCTTATGCTTCCTGACAATTGAAGGTGCATGAACAAAATTATCCGACCCATAATCTTGAGTTAGCGGCGATAGTGTTTGCTTTGAAAATATGGTGACATTATTTGTATGGGGTTCATGTGGACGTTTTCACCGATCACAAGATCTTACAATATGTGTTCACTCAAAGGGACCTTAATTTGAGGCAAAATAGATGGTTGGAACTCCTTAAATATTATGATATGAGTGTCTTTTATCACCCCAGTAAGGCTAGTGTTGTGGCGGATGCTCTTAGTAGACTCTCTATGGGAAGTGTGACACATGTATATGAGGGAAAGAAAGAGATAGCAAAGGATGTGCACCATTTGGCTAGGTTGGTTGTGAGGTTGGCCGAATCCGACAATGGTGGAATCCTTGTGCAAGGTGGATCCGAATCCTCTTTGGTAGTTGATGTTA